>PVIC010018044.1:0-32048 GCA_004025085.1 Thryonomys swinderianus
GGCCCCCAGAGTGAATTTTTAAAAGAACTAAGTAAAACATATCTTCCAAAATTATAGTTACATATATTTTTTTTAAAAACTCAAGTATTAGTGATACATAATTTTTACAATCTTTATACATTTGAAAATTTAGCTATTACTACTCTCTGATGGAAGTAAAGTAATAGAATCACATCTTTTTAAAGGTGTTTGGTTCCAGAAACTTAAGACTATTTTTTTTTAAACATCATACTGGGGATTGAACCTAACACCTTGCTCATTCTAGGGTGGCAACTACCACTTGAGCTCCATCCATAGCTCCCCCCTCTTTTCTTCTGAAGCTGGGTCTTGAAAGATGCCCAAGCTAGCCTCTAACTTGTGTTCTTCTTGCCTCAAATTTCTGAATATCTGAGCATATAGGTACCACCACAACTGGATGAGACTAGTGTCTGAGACACTTTAAATACAACCACAATTAAATCCTTATGCTACGGGCAACCTTAGGAAAACAGCCATAAGGTCTGTAAGTGGAAATTCTGTCCCATTTGGTGCCAAAATGATTTTTCAAGCCTATTTTCCTCTGAAAGAATATTCAAAACTAGTAAGAATATACCTGGTTTTTAAGATAGTACAATTTAATATTCTAGTATAACCTGATTATCTATTTAAAGATCTTTAAATTGCTTTAAATCTTTAGATTGTTGCATATAATCTTTTTAAGATAATCTAACGTAAAATCATTATACACTCTTGCCATCAGTAGTAGCTGCTGTGGCCCACAGGACACCTGCCACAAGCTTCTCTGCTTGCCCTAAAGACCTCACATCTGCTGCAACCAAAGCCATGCTTGTCCACACATGCTGAGAGTTCTAGTCCAGAAGGGAAACACTGACTCAAATCTTCATTAGTGTTAATATCTATACATAATCTGACTCACCTCAATGAACAGCACTTAAATTCTTTAGATGTCAATTCAAAGTTTTGCTATTTAACAAATCAGTTATTAAAATTATTTCAATGAAACAAGGGTTTTACACAGCAAGCTTCTCCAAAGGAAAATGTAAGAGGAAAAAATCTCAACAATCTCATTTGTTCTAAACTTCTTAGGTGTTACTGTTTGTGAGGATTAAGCTTAATTGTCAACTTGATTGGCTTGGAAGCTGTGTAAGGGATTACTGAAGCACATTTCTGGGTGTGTAGGGGTAGCTAAGGGAGGCTTTGCACTGGCGGCTGTATCTATTCCCTGGCCCCAGCCTCTCTGGGCCCTTTAGTGCTCCACTCCTGGTCACCACAAATAAGCGGCTCTGCTCTATCATGCCCTTCCACCATGATATTTCTGCCTCAGGTCCACCTAGCCAAGGACTGAAACCTCTGAGTATAATCCAAAGTAACTTCCTTTAAGGTGGGGGGATTGTACTTTGTCCAGCAATAAGATGACTAATACATTATTTACAGATAGCTGGAGACAAAAAGGAAAAGTTGTTAAACACTTTGGACTGATGACTTAGCCAAGCCCCATGTGAAGCCTCCAAACTTAAATCTCCTAAGCGGCTACCTATGGTAGGCTCTCCTGTATCATATTATTTCAGACATGACAAGATCCTGGGCCCAGGTGACTATTACTCTTTTTTTTTTTTTTTTTTTTTCTTTTTGGAGACAGGGTCTCGCTTTGTAGTTCAGGCTGGCCCTGAGCTCACTATGTAGCCCAGGCAAGCCTCGAACTCAACAATCCTCCTGTCTCTGCCTCCCGAGTGCTGGGATTACAGGCGTGAGCCACCATGCCCAGCATTATATGTGGTAACCGGGGATCGAACTCAGGTCCTTACGCTTGCGAGGCAGGCGCCGGAACCACTGAGCTAACCCTCCGGCCCGTGACTATTACTCTTAATGGAAAGTCACCTTTAAGTTAAGGAATCACTATTATATTCAGGTAGCTGTGCTCATCAAGAATTTTGTGGGCTGGAGATTTAGCTCAGTGGTTTCGGCGGCTGCCTCATAAGCGCAAGGTCCTGAGTTCAATCCCGGGTAACCACATACAATGCTGGACGTGGTGACTCACGCCCACCAGCAATCAATACCACATACCACAGTGCGCGGGCATGGTGGCTCATGCCGGTAATCCCAGCACTCGGGAGGCAGAGATGGGAGGATTGCTGAGTTCGAGGCTTGCCTGGGCTACATAGTGAGCTCAGGGCCAGCCTGAACTACAACAAAGTGAGACCCTGTCTCAAAAAAAAAAAAGAATTTTGGTGTTCCTAATGTACTTCTGGCTGGCTACTTAGTATGTACACCTGTGTGGGCATTGAAAGTTCCCCCAAAATAATTTCTTTCTTGTTTTTATTTCAATGTAATATAGGTAGATATTAATAAATAAAATATTTTTTAAAAAACTACTCAGGGCCGGAGATTTAGCTCAGTAGTTCCGGCGCCTGCCTCGCAAGCGCAAGGTCCTGAGTTCGATCCAGTAACCACATACAATGCTGGGCATGGTGACTCACGCCCACCAGCAATCAGTACCACATACCACAGTGCTGGGCGTGGGGTGGTTCATGCCTGTCATCCCAGCGCTTGGGAGGCAGAGGCAGGGGGATTGCTGAGTTTGAGGCTTGCCTAGGCTACATAGTGAGCTCAGGGTCAGCCTGTACTATAAAGTGAGACCCTGTCTCAAAAAAAAACAAAAAACAAAACAATAAAAACCTCTGCAAACAAAATGTGTAATCTCCCATTTCCTACTTGCCATCCTATGCTTTTATGTCTACTTTGTATGGGCTCCAAGCATAACAGTGTTAATTTTCAGTTTAAATCCCTGTCCCTCCCAGCAGCTAGGAACTCATCCGATTCTGTTCTCCTTGGCCAGCCCCCTCACAGACCTGATCCTATCTACAGTCCAAAATGCAAGCTACTCTTATCCCTTCTCCAGGCTGTTTTCACTGCTCCAATAGTTGAAATCCAGTGAGATTCTGTGATAGATGAAGCACACTGTATAGTAAATACAAAGTGACATTTCATTCTCCCAATACCCATGCTAGAACTTCCATAAACGGTCATGGAAGGAACCCTGGCCCCATCCTGAACCACCTGATAATGGCAAACCTCATCAACAAAGCCTTGTGTTACTTTGAGGAGACACTGGGACACCATCTTCACCGGTAGCACCAAGCCACATTTATTCTATATTTTTCCCAAAGGTAAGAATTTGTCTGAGCCAGTAAACACAGTCCAAAGACACTGCCTACTCTTCATAAAGGTGTTCTACTTTCCAGGTAAAGTCAATTTTTTTTAAACTCACTTTTTAAATAACTAAGTATTTCAATCATTTTTGAGACCAGTGGTTCTCAAAGAGTGGTCCATAACCCTTTCAGGTCCCCAGATTAAAGCTATCTGCACAACACTCATACATTATGTAGCCTTTTCATTGTCAGTTCTGCGAATTTTCCAGCTTAATGACAGTACTGCTTAAAGTAGGAGCAGATATAAGAATCTAACTGCGGTCAGTTAAGCCACACACAGATTTGTAAAAACATCAATGTTTGCCTTTTTCATGTTTAGATATGCAAAGTAATTTCCATAAAATATTATTTATATGAATATGTAAGAACTTACTTTAAGTATTTAAAATGAATAAAAAATTTAAATGACTCTTTAAAACATAGTATGAACAGATATACGCTAAATAAACAAGTCTTTTGGAGTCCCAGTGGTTTTCTGGAGTCTAAAGAGGCCCTGAGGTTCTGTCTGCAATTAGCTAGCATCTGATCATAGAGGAGTGTGCTAAAGATGTGACCTGAAAAGGCTGCCCCTGATGTGTCCTCTAGTCAGGATTCTGAGGACAGTAAGAACTGCCTCAGTGCTGGACTGTCCCAGCAGCCTCTGCCTTTCTCAGTTTTACCTCATTACTCAGGAGATGGGTCTTGATGACTGCCACATAAGTTTAGGTTAACCCTTTTTTTTTCATAAGCATTTGCTCTTCAAGATGGAGGTGCACCTTATGAAGCCTCAGGATCTTGGTTCACAACCTTTTGAAAACTCAATAGTCAGGAATTAACTCTGTACACTTCAGTAAGAATCTTCCTCCTTTCCCTGGTAGTGGTGGAGACCGTTCTGTTTGTTGCTGGGTATAGGGATATAAGTGGGAAAGTTACAAGCTTAGGACAAAACAGTTGGGGCACAAATAGGTTTTCTTGTTTCAACTTTTAAAGGTCCACGAATAGTTGAATTTGACAGTCAGTGCTGTTTAAGAAGCAACTTCTGTGCTCACTTCGGCAGCACATATACTAAAAGAAGCAACTTCCTGCAACTCATCATTATAGCATGGGTGAGAACAAGTAAGGAAAAAAAAGACATTTCCTTACTGAAGAGGAAAACATTTTTAAAATTATAATCTAACAAATTGAGTCCTAGGCTTCTCAGGGAACACGTCCTCGGAGCAGGTTGGGTCGCTGGTCTTGTTCCTGCAGCCAGCAATGCCCATTCGCCATCACCTCAGCAAGACCTTCCTTCATCCCAGACACAGGAAGGGATCCTTGGTGAGGCAGACACAGGGGCTCAGTCCATTTGTGAGAAGGTAGGTTTTAAGCTCCCTAATCCAAGCTCCAACCACTGGCAAATCCACTGTGCTGCACTTTCCTATTTATGAAATAGGGACAGTGCTTGTTTTCTAAAAGATTTTCTGAAACAGAATCGGGTCAATACCAAAAAAGCACCACACCTGCCAAGGGTGAAACAAGTGGGCAGGGTCACTCACCAAAGTGACAGCATCTGCATGTTGGCCAGGGTTGGGAGGGCACCTTTCAGAAGTATCTTTGACTAATATTTACCAAAATCCCCTTTAGCACTGGGCACAGGCAACTGAACAAGTATCAGCCCTATTCTTTCAGAGAAAATAGGACTGCTTCCCTTCAACCTAACACAAATCTGAGGGTGTGCAAAGCTAAGCCTTCCTAAAAAGTGACAAACTGAACACAAACTAATGTTCATCAGATCACAAGCTTAAAGAAAAATATCTACACAATAGAATCATGTAAGGTATAAATTAAAGGATGAGGGGTAAAGATTTAGCTCAAGTGGTACTGTGTCTACCTTGGAAGCAGAAGGGCCCAAATTCAATCCCCAGTACCCACCCCCCACACACGAGGTTGATACGTCTCAACATTCAGTCCCATGAGAGTCCACGTTTGAGTCATTAAGAGTAAAGAAAATCAACCTACAGAGTGGCCACATTCTATAAGAACCCCATCCACATAGTCGTGTTTACAACACAGCAACAGCTATAATGTGGGGCTCCTTGCTGGTGTTTTCACTTTCTATTTTTACATTGTTTGAACTTCCTATGTTATCTTTATACTGAAAACACTAAAGTTATCTTCATCTTGGAAAAAACTGATTAATGTTTTTATAAAGGTGTATTAAATCTATTATCAGCATAAGACAAGCAGAATTTCAGCACCGGTTTGACACTTAAAGAGAAGTAAAAGTATCTGGTCTATAAATTACACACAAGATAATTACTGCCTAGTAATAAATTTTATAGTCATGGCTACAGTCTTAACAACTATGTCCAACTACCTATTCAATTTCCCTTAGCGACTTCCTTTCAAAATTACTACTCAAAGTAAAATGAGGCCTGGCAATATGGATTGTCTTACAGACAAGGATGGGTGCTTACACAAAATGAGCTCAATTAGACTTCATGCTTCGACCCCCCTTCCTGATGAGCATGTTAAGGTTGGCTTTTAATCATATAGCGTTTGTAAGTGAATTAACATACACCATTTGATATCCATGAGACCCTATCATTTAAATAAGAAATTTTAAAAGATTCTTTAACAGAAAACTTCAATGGATTTGAGGGTCCACTAACCATATGAAAAATGGGGCCTTCGACATGAGTCGCAGTGCAGAGACCCAAGGGCAACAGGGTGGACCTGTAAACACATTCATCTTTACTCTTCAAGAGTCAAATGGAAATTATGTGGCAGGCATATAACACAATGAATCATATAAAAAAGTGTCCCGTTAAAAACATTAATGAAAAGCAATTCTTTGGACTGCACAGCACCAACTCCCAGAGAATTAGTACCCCTAGGGCTTAGAAAGCCAGTACCAACAACAGAACCTGACAAAGAAAACGTAAACCAAAGTCCCAATCACACCCCATCAGAACCATAGGGAGCACAGCGAACATTTGTAAGTCCCAGCGCATAAGAAAGGTCAGTGCGGGTTATGCGTGCTCATTTCGACACCAGTTTGTGTCCTTTCTCATCAAACCGTAACTCCTTTGCCTGAATTTAAATAAATACTAAGGGGCATCTTCTAATGGAAACCAGAAGAAAATTAAAGAAAGTTAAAGAGAGCGTTCAGGGTAACACCTCAGGCTGAAATTTTCATTCTGGAGCTGGGGCTGAGTCTTACCCCGCAACCTTTTCTGAGGTATCTACGCTGGGTTTAAATCCAAAAACAATGACCCAGTCACACTGACATTTTGAACTCTAAGTGCGGCTGAAGAGCCTGAGGCTCTGAGGCGGGCATTAGCAAAAATATTTTTAAAGAGGGGCTGGGCGTGGGCCTCCCCAGAATATCCGGCATCCTGCCGACTCGCTCTGCAGCCGACTGCGGGGCGCCTCGGTGCACGCGGCCTTGCCCGCGCAGCGTCGCGGCTCCCAGCCACCCTTCCATGTCCGGGCCTGGGGCAAGCGCTACACGAACGCGGCCGCGACACCAGTCGTGATTCAGCGGAAACACGGGCGCGCTGGCTGTCCAACCCAAGCTCTTCTACCGACAGCGCAGCAACGGCCACCGACTCACAACGGGCAGGCCGCGACCGCCACCTCACGAACGCCGGCCGCCGCCCGCGCGCGCCAGGCCGCACCCGCCGACTCGCGGCCGCCATCTTCTTGGCGGGAGCGGCCGCGCGCGGCCTCGGATCCCATCCGAGGGGCCCGGAGCCGGCCCCGCCCCGCTCCCGAGTACGGCCCGCGCGGCGCCCGCCCCTCAGCCGCCTTCCCAAGCACTCACCGCGGGCCGACAGAGTCCCGCAGCCATTTCCTGAGCCACAGCAGGGATAGAGCGGTTAGCCGCGCGCCGGGCTGAGGCAAGCGAGACGCCGCTGGCTAGAGCGGCGCCCTCGCGAGGCGGGCGGAGGCTGGCCACCGAGCTGTGCGAGGCTAGAGCGGCCGGCTGCGCGGAGAAGGCTGGGACGGACGGCCGAGGTACGCCAGCGGTGCCCCGCCCCACGCCGCGCATGCTCCGGCCGCCCACACCTGCACCCTGGGCGGACTTTGAGAGTCCGCTTCGACCTCCTTTAAACTCGATGGCTTCCTGCATTTGCGGCCAAGGATTCCCGATCCTAGAGGTTAAAGCCAGGGATGAAAGCCTCGGGGAGACTCCTCCAGACGGCTGAACAGGGAACAAGCGTCCCCTGGGGCCACTGCACGGACTGCACACTGGCCGCGCCTCCCGCGGGCGAGGATGGCATTCCCAGGTGAACACTGCACCACAGGCGGAGGCGAAGAGCATCAGAAGAAAAGGGCTAACGTTCCTTTTTGGAGGCCACACTTTTTACTTTCCCTTCATCCGCAGTCCGCAGACGCGGGGCTGCGAGGAACATCCAGCTGTCAAGGTTCCCGTAGACTTAACTTTTAGACTCTCTCCATGCCAGGAACTAAGCTTGCTACCCTGCAACGTCCGCTCTCCACTCAGAACTACCGGACGCAATATCTGGGCGCGTGTGTGTGGCAGGGAGTGGAGGCGCACAACCAGCCAGCCTGCACCGCCGCGATCACGAGTCCTCCACCAAGGCGGGAGCCACCAAAAATGTACTGCTTGGGGGTACAGTGAAGTCTGATCAATATACGACATTCCCCTTGGCTTTCTTTAAGTTTGCTCAGCGGTAACCAGTGTGACACCCATTATCTTTGTCCCTCAACAGCTCGGGAAACATAGTAAGGGACAGCTGCTGCCTTGAGGCGCCCTGGACATTGGCCACTTGCCCCCGAGAAGACAGGTTTCGCCCATTACTTGCCTCTCCAGGCCCTTACTTCTGCATCTGTGCATGACACGTTTCTTGGAAGGGATCTTCGGGGTCTGGTTTTAGCCCTTCTCCAAGAGCAATGAGACAGCCAGTCAGTTTGTACCCAGAGACCTCTCATGAGTCCATGAACAGGGGACTAGGGCTGCTGTGCTTCCTTATCAATACATTCCAAGACTACAAGGCCTACTGGTTTCTGAGACTTCCAAAGGCTGTTAGTGTGGAATCTGGCAGGAATAAGGCCACGCTCCCTGCTTATTTCTGTGCCCTCCAGTTTAAGAGGGAGGGTTCTGCACTCAGATGTGTAGTGAGGGGTGTAGCATTCAGAGAGAAGTGGCTGAAACCAGCTTGAACAGGCAGGGAGGGCTCTATGGGAGGGTAGAGGCATAGACAGGCCTTCCTGCAAAGGTCACTCGAAGTGGAGCTGATATGGGGGTGTCTCTTTCTTGTCCTTTTAGCTAAGGACTTTTTCGCTTGTGCTGGGTACTGAATCCAAGATCTCACACTAGGTAAACAATCCATCTCAGAGCTACCCCAGTCCTCAGGATCTTAAAATGAAGATTTTATCTTTAATCCTATGGTGCAATTTCAAGCTGGGCATTTAGATGTAAAGAAATAAAACGGGAGGGGGAGAGGGAAGCACAGAAAATGCAGACACAGCAGAGATGGGAAAAGAAGAAACTCAAGAGTTACTGCTGGCTACTGGTTTCACCCAGGCAGGCGCAGAACTTGTCTTCCGGGCTGACTTTTCCCCTCGCGAGTCCCCACGGGTTCTGCCTGGAGAAGCAGGCTCAGCTCCAGGCTGCTTGCTTACCAGGCAGCAGGTCCTGTCTGGACGCATCCCTATTTACCTGGTCATTCTTCCTGGCAGTAGACAGGAATACCCCTAGCCAAACGTTTTAAAAGTGAGTCCTAGAGGACAAACCAACCACCTCCAATTGTCAAAAAAAAAAAAAAAAATTCCTAAATGCCTCAGTCCCCAATCTACAAATAAAACCCACAAGCAGCAGGAATTCCCACAGGAAGTGGGGGTAGCTGCCTGAGTTGAGTTCAGAACACATAAGGCGATAACAGTCCTTTAAACACTGCTGGCGCAGGCGCAGAATGTGGATCCCCAATGAAAATCCAGTGGTGGGCTGGTCCTCTAAAGTTTCGGAGGGGAGGGGCGCGGTGCTGGGTACCCTAAGTGCTGTTCCCCAGCAAGAGTCAGTAGACAGGATCCAAAAAGGGTGGAGGAATGGGAAAAGCAGCACAGGCAGAGATGCAACTCTACTGAGACCCAATCTCTGGGCTCCTCCTCCCAGGCCTTCACCCTAGTTAGAAGAAAGCCAGCTGGGCTCCCCAGTACCCGCCAGCAGGCACCTACAGGCAGTGTGGGGCCTGCTCTTGCTTAGTCCTACAGCATGGTTACCTGGCACTGTGCTCCGGACACATCAATCAAGTTCGTTGACCAGTAATTAAAAGATGTAACTTCCCTGTCCGCTTGGGTAGAATGCAGACTCCAGGGAAAGACAAGTCCAGAGCAACAGTCCTTGATATCGCCAGGCAAGACTGGGTCGAACCCTCCTATTTCATCCATGGATACCAAAGTCCTCAGATAAAATGGTTCAATATCTGCAGAGAACCCACACCCATCTTACCATAGAACTTTTAGATGACTTAAAATACCTAACAATGTAAAAGGTAATGCAAACAGGCATTATGCCACGTTGTTTAGGAAATAATGACAAGAAAAGTTTGTATACACTCAGTATAGACATGGATTTTCCTGATTTTTGTTTTTTCTAACTTTTTTGTTTTGTTATCTTGACTATACAGTTCTGGCTGGCCTCTGACTTAGAGAGATGCTATTGTCTCAGGCTCCCAGGTGCTAAAATTCCAGGTGCTCACCACCCTGCTTTGTTATTTCAAATATTGTCCACAGAAACAGAACATATAAAAATAGAGGACCCAACTGTATTTTCCTACTGCTAGAAAAGCTTAGTGATGAATTTGCGTTACTTTCACATTGTGTAAGACCTGCTGTTTGTTTTCATTTGTCTGTTTTGCTGTGGTGGACAAAACAAATCCATCTCCTAAAGCATGCTTGGCAAGGACTCTACCACTGAACCATACTTCCACCCTCAAAAGTTAACTTACATGAATTAACTTGCATGAACGGTCAACCTGCAGTTGGACTAGCTATAGCTTCTCAAAGCTAAAAGGTGCAAAGCACTCGCTTTGACTCCCCTTTCAAAAAAAGAGGTTACTATTCATAGGCAAGGCAGATGATACTGAGTCATACATAGCACTATCAGAAAAGGCAGCCCCAAGGGCCAGGATTTAGCTCAAAGGGAGTATACTGCACCTGCCTTGGAAACAGGGACCTGAGTTTGATCCCCAAGTGCCATAAAAAAAAAAAAGAAAGAAAGAAAAAAAAAAGGCAGCCTCAAGGATATTACTGAGTTTGGTTGAATGTGGTTTTAATAAAACCAGCTTTCACAGAGGCAGAGTATATCGGTGTAGTGAATATGGCAAGAGGACCAAAAGCATGGAAAAAAACAAAAACAAAACTTTGCGGTACAAGTTAAACATTGTGCTCTAGCCTTAAAATTCTACAGAAAGCCAGGTTTTATATGTAATGCTGTCTAATGTTCAAGTAGCAACTGAGAAATCCCATTTTGTTTTTTAGGCAAAAGAATAGGAAAGGAAACAGATGAGAGAAGGGAATGCCCTCTATCAGTACCGTACAAAAATAACATACATACACTGAATATATGTAACTGGCATTTGAACAACACTATTTGTGCTATGACTTTTAATCAGAAAAACAAAGATCAGATATTTGGACATGCTGGCCTCTGTAAGTTCCTCAAGACAAGGCTGCAATGGGCTCACAACATCTACAAACAGGACAAAAGAACTACTCATAAGATAGGGAACTGAATCCAGATATAGTATTCTCAGTTCTACTATTTTCCACAGATCCTTACAGAGAGTATATACAAGGTATTTTTATGTTCTCTACTATAATAAACTCAAGTTTTGTTATCTCAACAAAAACAAATACATTAATGCTGAACGGTGCTTATTCTGTTTTGTGTTACTTTTACTTTTCAAGTTCAATGAAAAGTAAGTAAAGTCAACTTCAAAGAAAGCAGTATTTTAATAAGTAAAAGGCATAAAACACTTATCTTACTGGTTTTATTTCTTAACAGTCTTTAAGGATGTATCAAGTAAGAAAGCCAAAAAAATAATGCCATTCAGGGTTCAACAGAAAAGCAGTTTAAGACTAGGACATTTGCTCCTACAGACTCTTGACACACAGTATGGTACACAGCAGAGAAAAACAGGGAGAGGCAAACTCACACTGCACTGAGTTGCTAGGTCCGCTGATGAGCAAGAGAAAGGTGCAGGACATCAGAAAACAAGTTAACCAACTTTCAGTCCTAGACACGAGGAGGCACAGTACCGTTCTTAGGCCTTCCACACAACCACAATGCCCTGGAGCGTGGGGCTCGGGAACAGCATAGACTACCCTCAGACAAGCTACACGTAAAGCACTTGAAAAGTGAAAAAGACTTTTTGAAGTCAAGTTTAAACAGTAATCTCCAGAATTAAGGTTTTTCTGCGATAGAAATACAGGTGGAGCACCCCTAATGTGAAACCTAGTATGCTTCAAAATTTGAGACTTTCCAAGCACAGACATGAAATCCCACAGTTGATATGCAATGGACCATCAAGTGCAAACTCACTGAAAATATTATATAAAATTATCTTTAGGGCTTGAGGATTTAGCTCAAGTGGTACCGCGCCAACCTTGGGCGTATAAGGACCGGAGTTTGGTCCCCAGTACCGAAAAGCAAAAAAATTATCTTTAGGCTCTGCACATAAGGGATATATGAAACATGAATGGCCTATGTGTGTAGACTTGATTCTTTCCCCGTCATATCTCATTAAGTTAAATGCAAACATTCCAAAACCCGAAAATATCTGAAATCCAAAACACTTCTGGTCGTAAGCATTTTGGGAAAGGGACATTCAACCTGCAGTGTACAAATTAATTCCTGCTCTTGCTTAGCATGAAAACAAATGATGAAAGTGAAAAACAAGTCTATTTGAAGGAAAGAAAAGAGGCTCAGCTATAGGAGCATCAAAAGGACACCTGAAAGGGCAATTCAGTTTTACTCTGAATGTCAACAAAACCAATGCCCATGAATTACCCTCCTCCTTTTTGTTTTGTTGAGACAGGATCTGACTATGTAGTTCAAGCTGGCCTTGAACTCACTGTGTAGAGTAGGACAGCCCAAACTCCTGGTGGTTCTCCTACTTCAGCTTCCCGGTTCTAGAAATGTAGGTGTCCACCACCACACTCAGCTAAATTACCCTCCCTATACTAGAATCTTTTTTTTAGTTCCAAATGGAGCCAACTGCTTTTCAAATTTACAAACTCATGTGTCCACAGGAGAAGTAAGATCTATACAAATCTGCCTATGGGAGATGGGAAGCCAGTGACAGAGTCCTTTATGGTTGTGTGAAGAAATATTAAACATTCTGTCCTTCTAATTAATAAAAAAGGATTTTAGAGAATGTAGAGAAAAAAGTGTGTGACTCAGTGGTACAGCACTTGCTTATTAGCATGTGCAAGGCCTTCACTTCCACCTTCAGCACTGCAGAAACCAACCCAAACCAAAATAAAAACAAAGTAAATGTGAGAGAGAGTGAGAGAAAGAAAAAGGAAAGAAAGAAAGAGAAAGGATAAAAAGCAAATGAAACAAAATCTGCCTTGTCTCCCTCCACGCGGTGCTTCTAGCTCCCAGTCATGTATCTGGCCACAAAGCTAGGCTTGTGCAAAATCCACCCAACTTGGGACAGGGTCTTGCTGGCCCTGAATTATGTAGCCCAAGCTAGCCTTGAACTTTCGGCAATCCTCCTGCCTCTGCCTCCAGAGTGCTGAGATTACAGGCGTGAGTCACCAGGCCCAGCATTGTACTATGTGGCACAGGAGATCAAACTCAGGACCTTGTGCTTGCCAGGCAGATGCTGGAACCAGTGAGCTAAATCTCCAGTCCCAAAATCCCTCCTTAAGACACACATATAACAGTTATGCATAGTGTGTGTCAAGTATATTTGTTTTATGCTAATTTTAAAGGAAAAGGTCAAATCCTAATCCAATAACTGTTTATCAAATCCTGGCCAGCTAGGTCTGAAGGCCATAATCAAACTCAATATGAAACCATATATCACTTTCATTTACTGGGTAAATGAAGCAACCGTTACTCAAAATGATGTCTGTTTGGGTTGGAGATTTAGCTCAGTGGTTCCGGGGCCTGCCATGCAAGCGCAAGGTCCTGAGTTCGATCCCCAGGAACCACATACAATGCTGGGTGTGGTGACTCACCCCCACCAGCCATCGATACCACATACCACAGTGCCAGGCGTGGTGGCTCATGCCTGTCATCCCAGCACTCGGGAGGCAGAGGCGGGAGGATTGCTGAGTTCGAGGCTTGCCTGGGCACCATGGTGAGCTCAGGGCCAGCCTGAACTACCAAGCGAGACCCTGTCTCAAAAAAAAAAAAAAAAAATGCTGTCTGGACTTTTGCAATCGTCCTAGTCGAGCTTTACTACTCCCCACTGTTTCAGCTAACACTGGGCCCGCTTGTGTCCTGACTCCAGCTGGAGGTAAAGGCTAAAAAGAGAAGAGAAGGGAAAAGAGGAGCCAAGTATCACTCTTATGCAATCAACAAAATGTATCAGCAGAACTAAGTAACAAAATTCTCTGAACATCTTTACTAAGAAACTTAAGAATAATAAAAAGCTAATTCAATGAAGACTGGCATATAGGTATTTGCTACCTATCTGTGCAAATGACTCTGAGCAGCAACAAATAATGTACTTATAAATTATCCTGAAGAATTGGGAGGCTCGCTTGGCCGAGTCTCCTTGAAAGCCAGGGACAATGGAGTACAGAGGTCCACCTTTTGGATTTGGAGAGTAAAACAAAACCACTCACCAAATATGGTTCTATAAAGCACAGTTGATGTACGGTTATTTCTATAGTCTATAATGTGAGTATTGGAAGCATTGTATATTTTAGTATCAAAATGCTCTTCCCTTTAAAAACTCATTAGCGTTAAGACATATACGCTTAATACCACACTTTCAAAATGAAACCACTTCTCATGTTCAAAGCCACACTTTGGCTTGTTGAACTTCTGACTCCCTGGTGGCCCTTCTCAGATGTGGGTCAAGGTGGGTGGATTCCCTCTGCGCCCACAAGGGAGCTTGGCCAGGCGATGAACCATCAGGCTGCCACCCCTGTCTACACGCAGACTGCCCCAGTGGTAACCAGCATGGCCTTCCCCTGCACCCACCCACCTCTTCTCCTCTCTTTGCTGCAAACACCCTCAAGAGACGTCACGCACACTTGGCTGGGTTACCTTACGTCTGTCTGTATCAGGACCTATCCTTTCACCGGTTCCTGATACCCCTTCTTTGTCTCAAACTCAGTTAAAAACTAATGCATGCAAAAACTAGCCCGCCATTCCTGATCTGCCCACAAAATCCAAGTCCTCCTCTGGTGTTCCCTCTCTTGATGGCAGGTCCCGTCCTGTAAATCCAAGTGCACAAGCTCACGGTCTAGAAATGGTTCTTGACCTTCCCAGTCGCATCCCGTCACGTCAGTGTTCCACAGAACACCTCTCCCCACAGCCACCGCACGGCCCTAGACAGCTTCACCTCACTCCTACTCATCGCAACCCTCCTCGTCCCCCCACGTCACTCGACTCTGCTTTGTACCAACAACTCCAGTGCCAGTTCTGCTGACTGCCCCTTCCACTTTCCTGCTGGGACGACACCACTAATCGCAGCTTCCTGAAGTTCTACACCCCAGTGCTTTGGGGAGAGCCTTCTGAGTCTCTGGGCTTCTGCAGAGCTCTCTGACCACTCCTCTTCCTTAGCAACTCTATTAGCCATCCTTGAGTTCTAGACGGAAGCCACTCATCTCTGTGTCTCTCTAGATGTATTTATCAACTGTCAGTATCATCTCTGATCCTTCCTTCGAGGTCTGGATGTATCCCGTAGCCACTTCAAATTTAATACGGCCCACAGGAATGCCATCATCTTTCCTGACTCCTGATCCACCTCTTTCTTCGTCATGCCCATTGCCCTCAGTGGATGCCACTTACTTGATGAGCCAGACTCCAATCTGAGCACAGTCCTGGGCTTCCTTCCCGTAACTCCCTCACGCTTTGCCTATTTCTCACCTAAGGGGAGGGCTCTGTTTTTGTTTTTGCTACTGCTGCTTCTGGTTAAGGTCCTCCGTATATTCACTTATTTATTCTTCAGGCTCCTATGCGCTGGTTGCCTCAGCTATAACCAGGTGTGTCCTTGCCCTCGTGAAGCTTACACTTTCATGGTCCCGAAGGCTGTCAAGAGGACAAAGGTGTGAGATGAAGATAGCATCCTGCCTGTGGTGGCTTCACAGAGGAACTGACATGACTCCTAGAAAGAACACCGGATACAAAGACACTGTGGTAACCCAAGGAACAGACTAAGGCCTCGAGATTGGGAAATACTAAACACAGACCAGTTTCTAGGCAGGATTAAAGAGGAAGAGGAGGAGTTGCTGCCAACTCTTCATGAGGGTAACCGTTTTCTCTCCTTAGGGCACTGGCTTCAGGCTTTCCCTTTGGAGGCCGCTTGCACGCTTTTTGAGTTGACATTACACAACTGTCTACCAGAGCTAACCAGTACTAAAGATACCATTATTGACTGTACTGCATCTGTGTTTTATTTTACACGGGGTCTCACTTTGTAGTTCAGACTGGCCCCGAACTCACTATGTAATCCTCGAACTCGCGGCAATCCTCCTACCTCTGCCCCCTGAGTGCTGGGGTTACAGGCGTGTGCCCCCACGTCCAGCACTGTGGTGTGTGGTACCGGGGATCGAACTTGGGACTTTGCGATTGCCAGGCAGACGCCGGAACCACAGAGCTAAATCCCCGGCCCTGCATCTGCGTTTTAAACAAGCTTTGTGTCAGAACTTTGGACGTCCAAACTCATTAACTCATTTAATTAATGGGAAATGCCCACACAAGTCTTCAGTGGCAAAACCTACACGCCAAATCGAACTTTGTGTGAAAAGTCCGACCTCGCTTTCTGAAGGCTCGGTTTACTTCTAAGCAGTCACAGTAAAGCACACACCACCCCAACTTTTAAACATTTGTTCCTAAAGTATTTTTAAATTTCTTAACGTTACAACCACTCTGTGCAATGACAGAGTTTGCACTCTTCTCAAATAGACAATAACCAGCAAATAAATACGCAAATATCTATCACCTCCTTCCCGGCCTCTCTCCAGCTCCATCCAGCACCCTCGGCCCCGACGCACTGACGGCCACCAGGACCCGCTCCGGGGCCGGGGTCTGTGTCCCCGGTGAGCGTCTCAGGCAGGGTCCCTCTGTCCTTTCTCGAACGCGGCCGAGGAAGGCGACCCTCTGATTACTGCTCTGGGCTCGAGGGAAGACACGACGGTATCTTCCGCCAAGTAAACCTGGAGGCATTTGCTTCCACCCATTAAGGGACAGCTTTTGCTCGGCGGCTTTCCCTAGGCCTCTAGGACGTGAACCTGGCGGTCGGCCAGCCGGGGTACGTCCTTCTCATCTCAGACATCAGCACCTTCCCGCCCCGTCTCATCCCTTCTGGCCTCACACAAACGACGCTAAAAGAGCTGGGACCTTTGCCTCGGATTTAGTCTAGACGTCGCCATCCCAGCACGAACTCTCCGCACTCCAACACCTTCACGGCCGCCATCTTGCGCTGAAGCAGCCGACTTCTTTTGACTCTCGCGCCAACCCGTAGAGCCAGGAAGCCGCCGGGTAGTGAGGCGCAAGAACGGAAGCCTGAAACCCTAGCTTCCGGAGACTTCCTGCCCCGCCCCCTTGCAGGAGCGATCTATTGGTTGCGGGCTCGCGATCTGTGATCTCGCGAGAGGTGGTTGAGGGCAGCCATCAGAGTGTCTACCCTCACGCTTCCCGCCCCGCCCCCGCTTAGGCCGCGGTTTCTGCCTCCGCCTCCCCTGCTTGGCGCCTGCCGCCGCCGCCCCTCCCCGGCCCCGGGAGAGGCCGCGTAGCCCCCGCCGCCCACACCGCACAGCGCGGGAGGCGGGATCGGCACGGTAAGATGGGCGGCAGGCTCCGGAACGGCTCAGTAGGGCCAGGGCGGTAGGCCGGGGTGTGGGAGTCAGAGGCCGGAGGTTAGAAGTCGAAGTCTAGCGCCCGGCCGGGCTGCCTACGCTGCAGAATGGGGGCCGGAGGTCGGAGCCAGGGGTCGGGCTGGCGGCGCGGGGACAAGAGGACCCAGAGGCCGACATCCGGCCGCGCTGCCTGCGCCTCCTGCGCTCGCGTCTTACGGGTCAGAGGTGTGAACAAGCGCCTGGACTTGGGCTTCCTGCTGCTCTCTTCTGTCTTTGCGGCTCCGGTGCGGGCCAGAGGCTAGAGTTTGCGGTTAGGTCGGGCGCTGTGTGGCACAGGGCTCATTGCTGGAAGCGTGCACCTGTCTCAGTGACCATGCTATTTATAACAAAACTGCGTTAAAACACCGAACTGGAGGGCGTAAGTTACCGCTTGGAACATTTGTCTCTGTTGACCGTGTAACTGCTGGAGTTCGGGGCTGCTGGGTTCTGAAAAACAAGTGCTTTCAACAACCACGTAGGGCCCCCGAATGGAGCCAGTCTATTTGCCAAGCACAGGTGGAAACGAAGAAGGTGCTTTTGTCAAGGGGGTAGGTGTGGGAGGGTGCTTTTCAGATTGGTCTTTAGTTTGTCTATATTCTGTAAATTGAGTTGGATCAGTGAGTTCTACAGTTGACCTGTGGGGGCGGGAGAAATATCCCGCGGTGTGACAGCACCGCCCATTTTTGCCTCCCGCCTTCCTTGTGGCCCTTAGCGAAGTTTCTGCTCCTGTTATCTCCGTCTCTCCCTGATTTCTAGTTATGTTCCCCTTTTCTCCACTCTCTCCCTATGTGGTCTCAGCTGAACTCTAGGCTTTAAGTAACTTGTGTAGGGGCGGAGGTCCCTAATTATCCTTCTCTGCGTGGGGCTCATGACCTGTCATCCAGAGACCTGACCTGCTCTGCTCCTCCAACCTGTTCTGCTCCCTGTCTTCCCTCCTTGCTTGTGGTCCGAGCCTCCAAGCTTGAAACTTCTGATCCCTGATCGTCCTCAGTTCCTCCCTTTCTTTCGTCCTTTCCCATTAGGTCCAGCAGCAGGTGGCTATTGACTCTGTGGCCACCACAGCTTCTTGATTTCTGCTTTCCTCTTTGAAGTGTCACCTTGCTAGATTTGGCTCTGTTCTTGCCACCCAACATTTATGCTACAGTCAGCCAGGAAACCAGAGCCAAATTTAATTTTTTTAATAGCTCATACTGTGCTGTGTACAAATATCTACAATGTGTATGTACTCTGTGACAGTAATAAACAGTGGTACTTTGGCACTCACTTCCAGAGCCCCACCAATCCTGCTGGAGCTGGCACAGCTACCCTGTAACCTCCACCTTCCCACCTGCCTCCCACAGATAACCACCTCCTAATGTCAGATTTCATGCCCTTTTAAGTATTAAAAGTATAGAACAAAAACAGTTTTGTCACAGGTATTTATTGTTAAGGCACATATTATGTAGTTTGTCTTGTATTTGTTCTTTTCAAAACTCGTGCCGTACTTGGGCCTTCAGCAACATTTTATGAGTCATGCATGTGATTATGATTTCATTCATTTCTAACTGCTTTATTTTTTATTTTAGGGTTTTTGTTGTTGTTGTTTTGAGACAGGGACTTTTTTTGTAGCCCAGGCTAGCCTCAAACTCACAGCAGTCCTCCTGCCTCTGCCTCCTGAGTGCTTTGATTGTAGGCATAAACCACCACACCCAGCATTGTGATATGTTGTGCTGGGGTTCGAACTCAGGATCTTGCGCTTGCCAGGCAGACACTGGAACTGCTGAACTAAATCCCTGGCCCTGCTTTATTAAATCTTGTGTGATCACAACCATAGTCACTTCTTAGATCTGAGTATCTCTGAAACCGCGAGGGTTTTTTTAGCCTGCTTGTGACAAAACCTGACTTACTAAATTCTGACATCCTCTGTTGCACTTAGTGCAAGTGCAAACACAGTTTAGCACTTTTTTTTTTTTTTTTTTTTTTTGCAGTACCAAGAATTGAACTCAGGCCCTTGTGCCTCCACTGTAGGCGCAGTACCATTTGAGCTAAATCCCCGGCCCACACAAACACATTTTAATAACCCCGATGATGGAGTGCTGGCCCAAGCCCTAGAGAGGCTGTCATAAATATATAGGAATTTTTACTATATTACTTGTGTACAACCTGAAAGGTTCTGAGTACTGGAACATATCTGTCCAAGAGTGTGGGGCTTGGGTTCTATATACCATAGTTATTTTGTCATACTTTTGTTGAACATTGGGATAAGTGGCTTTCATATTTTTTGTTCATTCAAACAGTGCTTGTATGAACAGAATGGTCTCTGTTTTGTGTACTCTGATGAGTTTTCTAGGATGTAGATTTAGCAGGACTGGAGCTGCTGAGGTGTGAGGATCCTGCAACCTGTGCAGCTTTACAAAGAATACTTGCCTCTTGGTCTTCTCTAACACTTGGCATCGCCAGGCTTCTTAGTTTTTGTCAGTCTGGTTACATAGGACTGCCTCCTTTATTGAATGTCATAGCTTACACTTCAGTTTTCAGCTCTGCACTGGCTGGCTGCCTTTTACATTCAGCAGGGAACCGTAATTCTTTCCTCAGTTTGTAAGCCTTTTCTCCTTCTACCTCTAACCAACTTGTTGACTCCTTAATTCTGAGATTCTCTGTTGCATATCCTACAAGGTGAGGGTACAGATAGTCCAGCCTTGCTGATGTTCCACAGACATACATTTGGGTCTCAGGCCCTTTGTGCTGTTTGCAACATTAACATTAAAAGTATCTTCCCCTCTCTCTCACTTCTTTTGTAATTGTTGCAATACATAATATTTACATTCATTTGGGGGTATTGGCACATATATAGTCTCTCACTTCTAAACTGGTTGTTTACTTTTTGAAGTGATCATGATGAATATAAAATTCTCAACCAATTATTGTATTTTCCTGTAGAAATAAATCAGAATGAGTTATGCAGAAAAGCCCGATGAAATTACAAAAGA
The DNA here is from genome assembly GCA_004025085.1 of Thryonomys swinderianus. NCBI lineage: Eukaryota > Metazoa > Chordata > Mammalia > Rodentia > Thryonomyidae > Thryonomys > Thryonomys swinderianus. Next base: position 20,189 of record PVIC010018044.1, read on the forward strand.
TGAGTGGATGGAAAAGCTCAATAACTTACATGTCCAGCGAGCAGACATGAATCGTCTCATCATGAACTATCTGGTCACAGGTAATAACTTGCTAGAAAGATCCCACTTCTTGAACAGAATTCTTCCTTTTTGTCCAAGTGGTGCTTTACTGCTGAAGCCAGATGGTAAAGTTAGGTTGTGTTTACACAGCAGAAAAACCACGCTAACTTGACAGATTTGTCAAAATGTTAAAGAGAGCCTTTTCCGGAAATAAAGTAGTTATCCCAGGACTCTCAGACCTAAGACAATACCTGTTTCTTGGCCTTTGACCATCGAGATCATTGAGATTGTTTTGAAATACATTTAAAGACCAAATAATTTATATCTTCTGGCCAGACTGATAAAGTATACTGGCCTATTTCCAGGTCTGCTCACCCCAGAAGAAGGAAAGGGGAAAGGCAGGAATGTATAGAAGAAAACAGCTTCCAGACTCTTCCTCCTCCTTCTGTCAGGAGGAAGGTCAGTGTTGGCCATGGTGAGAAAATATAGGTATTTTCAAAGTGCACAAAATGAAAAAGTTTCCTCCTGTAAATGTTTAGTTCCTCATCCCAAAGTAATGTCTGTGGGAGTTTTTTAGAAAGTTGGTGCGGAAGTCTAGGTCTGTGGTTGTGGGAGGAGGGGCATATATACTTGGGTTGATGTTGGAGGGAATCATGGGCTTACGCTAAGCTTGGGAGTCACCAGGTCACTGCAGTTGAAGCCCAGGACAGGGGAACATTTCTGTGAAGGCACATCTAGCTTGTCTGCTTCATTTGGACCTATAATCCCAGGCTTTAAGATGTTTGCACTGACACCCCATTAGCAGTCATTCTAGCCTCTGGCTGGTACTTCAGGCTATTTGGATGGAGTGGCAAGGAATTAAGTACAGTTTTATTTCTGTTTTTTAGGACAGTAATACAAGTTTCTAAAAAAGAGGTTGATATCAAGGTGTTTATGGAGGTAGTTGGGCTTTCTAGTGATACAAAGGCTGCAGTAATTTCCTGTTACATTTCTAGCAGTAAGGATGGTTTTCATTTTTAGAGGGCTTTAAGGAAGCAGCAGAAAAATTTCGAATGGAATCTGGAATTGAACCAAGCGTGGATCTAGAAACACTTGATGAACGGATCAAGATTCGGGAGATGATTCTAAAGGGTCAGATTCAGGAGGCCATCGCCTTGATTAACAGCCTCCATCCAGAGCTCTTGGACACAAACCGGTATCTTTACTTTCATCTGCAGGTGAGTCCCAGTAGAGTAAAGACTGTTTGCAGTGACTCAGAAATAAGTAGGCTAGTTTACATTAATAGGCTATTGTTTTAGTTTGTATGGGGATAGAATTTGAATTGGCTACTGTTTTATGTATTTTAGAAGGTACTATTTAAATGCAAATTTAATAACTTGGAGCTTAGAGACAACAGAAAAGTTTCTTCAGTGAGTTATACTTTCCTTTTTTTTTTTTTTTTTTTTTTGCAGTCAGTGCCAGGGATGGAGCCCAGAGTTGTGCGTGCTACACACTCACTCCACCACTAAGCTGTGTGTCTCCAATTCTGTGCAGTATAGTGACTAGAAACAAGAGCTTGGCATTGCTGAGCGTGTGCAGGGTCAGTCGCCTGAGTGTGCCATCTAAGCTTCTGTCTTTGCCATTGCCAGCAACAGCATTTGATTGAGCTGATTCGCCAGCGTGAGACGGAGGCAGCGCTGGAGTTTGCCCAGACACAGCTGGCAGAGCAGGGCGAGGAGAGCAGAGAGTGCCTCACAGAGATGGAGCGCACACTGGCCCTGCTGGCCTTTGACAGCCCCGAGGAGTCACCCTTTGGAGACCTTCTCCACATGATGCAGAGGCAAAAGGTAGAGGTCAATACAAGGAAGAGTTCTTTCTCACCCTACGTAGGTGTTCAGAGGGATTTCCAAGAGGATGACATGTCTGCTACTCTGGGTCTGGGTGAGATGTGGTTCTGGGCTATGGCTCTGTAGTGTGCTGGTGGCAAGAGCTTCCTAAACTTTACTCTTTTACCCTGTCAAACTAGGAGCAGCAAGAGTTGTGACTACCAGTATCCAAACCCTTTGCCAATTTGCTTTAGTTGTCTCAACATTCTTCCTTTTTGAAAATTCTTAGAAAACAAGTATCTTAAATATTTTTCATATTTCCTTCTGAAACTCTCCTTGCTGCCCGTCCTGTGTCCAGCTGAGTGTGACAGCTCATTGTGTGCCCAGACCCAAGTTCCCCTTCCCCGTATGCCAGGTCCCTGTGCTCTGAGGCTCTGTCCTGGAAGGTCCGCCTGGGACGTTTCCTTGAAGTTCGTCGGGAGAGAACCTGCACTGCCCACTCTGCTGCCCTTTGCATTCTCACGGTTCCCTCTACGCTCTCCTGGAGGCTCATGGCATTTCACTGACCTTGAGGCTGCGTGTGCCCTTGGCAGACCAGACTAGAAACTTCTGGCTATGGGTTGCGTTTAATACCCTCAAAGTGGCTCACGGGTTTAATGTTGAAGTGAATAACAAGCCTCTTGTGTTAATTGGTTTCCAAGAGCATAAAATGTATTTTCAGTAGACTGCTGTACTTCATGGATGCGGTTGTCTTTATGGGATGTATTTATCTTCCAGGTGTGGAGTGAAGTTAACCAAGCTGTTCTAGATTATGAGAATCGTGAGTCAACACCCAAGCTGGCAAAATTACTGAAACTACTACTTTGGGCTCAGAATGAGCTGGACCAGAAGAAAGTAAAATATCCCAAAATGACAGACCTCAGCAAGGGTGTGATCGAGGAGCCCAAGTAGAGCTGGTGCAGGCAGACCCTGGCCCTGCCGTGGCGGCACAGGATGCGCCTCCCCTTGGACTGCGACTGAAAGATTTCACTGCAGTAGAGAACCCCTCTCCCCCTTGTACTTATTTTTTTTTTTGACCCCAAATCTTTTTTTACAGGGAATGTGTCCCTTTTCAATGCTGGCAAACCCACGTGAAAGACTCTTTGGAAGTCCAAGCGGCCTGTGCACCATGGCACACCCCACAGGCTTCAACACATTGCTGGCTGCCGCTCCAGGCTCCAGCCCCCGGAGGGCTTAGCTTGTCAGTGAGCGCTGCGTTACTAGGGAATGTCAGTTAGACTCAAGGCCTCCATTCAGAGTACAGGAAGAGCACTGATCATTCTTTTGGTTTCTGATAATTTGCAGACAGACAGTATGTTTTCCTCATTTTCCTAAGTCCTGTCAGGCCTTCATTTGTTTTCCCTTCCCCTTATTTTTCATTTATTTTCTGTTTCGTTTTTCATAGGAAAGAATATATAAATTTGTAAATCCTAATTCAAAGATGACTTTAGTGCGAGGGTATTGAGTTTCATTTGATTTTCCCTTTTTGTCCAAGCTGTGTGGCTTTTGGGGAGATGTTTGTATGAGGGGTGGGGCTGTGTGTTTTTTAATTTTTTAAATATATATTTTGGTGCTGTATGTGAAGAGAGACTTGTTTATAGTAGATCAATGAACCATCTCTTGTAGGCATATTTGTTGAAAATAAAGGTTTCTCTTTGATTTCAAGAATGACCAAAATGGCCTCTGAAAAGCTCTCTATCATCTCAGGCAACTGTAGTTCAGGGCTTGCCTTCCCTGTGCTCACACGGTGCCACTCTGCCCAGTCCCCGTGTTCAGGAGCGCCACGGGTGCCAGGCAGCCCTGGTCCTGGGGATCACATGCAGAAGGACCAGATGCACGTCCCCCTGACCTAAGCAGCTCAGCAGGGCGCTTCCTGGCAGCTCTGTCCGGCCGCCCTACTTGACTCTGGGTGGGTGGCGGGCAGGAGAGAAGCGCAGTGTGCGAAGGAACAGGTCAGTGCCCTCGGGGACGGGCTCGTGTAGTTGAGGGTGCTGATGTGTTTGGATTCCTGGCAGCAGCCTGCGCAGGGGGATCTGGCTGGTGCGGTTCTGAAGGCCAGTGTTGTGGGTGGTCCGTCGTGGGGCCGTGGCTCATCTGTCCCTCCACCGAGTCTTGTGCTGGCAAAGGGTGTTCCGGAGCCTGACCGAGAGCCGAGGGAGTAGAGCTGACCTGGGAAGCGCTTGCTCTGTCTTGAGTAGAGTGAGGCATCTGCCCGCAGCGGGGCCGGGCTGTGATCACCAGCTGCCGGTGCCTGCGCTGCTCCGTGACGGGCTGTCGCCCCTGCTTCCCTGAGCATCTGCGGGTTGGTCTCTTCCCTTCCCAGTGCTGCCCTGACCTGGACTCCGGTGAGGTTCTGGCTCTGCTCTCTGCTCCTGCTCCCTTCGGTGGTGAGTCCTTGCCTCACCTCCCTGGTTTCTGTAACAGGGAGTGAACTGGTGCCGTCGTTGGGAAGCCCCCCCAGACCACCTGCCAGCTGCCCCTGTGGTGGGGTGACCTACTGCACACAGTGGGTGTCAGCAGTCAGCGTCTTCAGGTGTGACTGACCTTAGAGGTTTCTTTCCTTAGGTTTGAGGGTAAAAGTAAGTTGGGGGAAAGGGAATAGTAACATTTTGAGAGGCTGAGGCAGTAAGGTCGCGAGTTCAAGCCTAGCATGGGCAACTGAGATCCTGTCTTTAAAAAGTTAAAGAAAGGCTGGAGATCTACTGCAGTGCCAAGGCTTTGGGTTCAATCCCCGTATTTTAATAAAAAAAAACCTCTGCATTTTTGGAGAGGCCCCAGGCCGTCCGCATGTTGCCTTCTGTGTGTGCACAGAAGATCATTTCATGAGTAAAGAGTTTATAGCCAGTCTGATGTGCTCTCGTGGTTTGAAGGTGTGAGGTGCATAGTAATGGGAAGTCCTGTCTGTGGGGTTCCTCACACGCTACTGGGACACAAGTGGGGCTTGTCACACGCAGGAAACATGAAGTAGGTTGGTATTCCGATCACCAGCTTAGCCGGCAGCTGAGACCGCTGCCCCACGTGGACTGAGACTGGAGGGCTTCCCGGTCCTGTCCGCCCATGGCCTCGGCGGCCCACCACAGACTGGCCACTCAGCTCGCTTCTCAGCTGGCGGGGGAGCCACAGCCTTTGGGGTGGGGGTGCTTGGCTTTCCTTCTGGGGCTCATTTGTGTCTTATTGTTGGGTTTATTAAAATGTAGTTATATTTTACAGAGTAGTTTTATTTTTCTTACATCTTCTGTTGGAAAGTGCCTTAAATAAATTAAATTTAAGAATATTCTAGTGCCTGGCGTGGTGGCTCACACCTGTCATCCCAGCACTTGGAGGCAGAGACAGGAGGATTGCTGAGTTCAGGGCTTGCCTGGGCTACATGGTGAGCTCAGGGCCAGTCTGAACTACAAAGTGAGACCCTGTCTCAAAATAAAAAAAGAAAGAAAGAAAGAATAGTCTAGTGTTCTTTTTCTATATCATAAGGCTATGTGAGGGAAAATCCCTAGTTTGGAACTTTCCAAAGCTTGGAAATTACTGAAAAAATTTTAAATGAGAACATTTTTTCCCTCCACTCCAGTTATTTCCAGGTTCTAGAAGAGACAGATGGTTGGGACTGATGTTGGAAAACAAAGTCTCTATAGCCCCTGGCTAGAGTCTAGTGGCCCTCTGCGCACAGAAACTGCAAATCAAAGTCCACTGAGGCACAGGGACATCCTTCATGTCTCACCAAGACAATTTAAAGTCTTTATTTCCTTCTTTCTGTGCACTCTTTGTTCGCTTTGGGGAGTGGAAGAAACAAGGTTCCAGGAGGATTCTTAGAGACATTTCATTATAAAGACAGTAACCTGTCTTTGGGATAGTAGAGCCGTATTCCCTTCTGGGTCACTGATGTCCAGTCAGTAGGAACCAGAGATCAGGTTGTCTCCAGTCGTTATTTATTGCTGCTTTGTTGACAGGTTTTATTTTGATGCCCTGGGCGTGGTGGTGGGACAGTGAGTACATCTTCGTTTCAGGCATGTATTGCTTTTTCCAGATGTGCAGTATGTTGTGCTGTCAGCAGCAGTTGTGTGGTCACGGTGTGCTGGCGTGCTCTTCACCAAGTTTGCTCGTGTAATCCAAGGAGGTGTTTGTGCCCGTTACTCAGTATCTTCTGAGAAATGCAGAGCAGCTGCTTTTGTTGCCTGTTCCTAACTTGATAGTAGTAAGTTTTCACATTTTTCTAGAATGGTCATCTTGGAGCTCTTTTTTCCTTTCACTAAGACACATTGATAACACAGAAACACTGCGTTAGCACGCTTTTTATTTCAAGTTGGTATATAAGAATTGGAAAGGCAGAAAGAAACTTCCGTTTATGTAACTGCTTTGGTTTCGATCTGTTCCCACTCCAATATTACTCATATTTTTACTAGAAAATTTCCAAGTGCCTCTTACTCAGCTGACAGCTACGGTTTCTTCACAGTTACCTCGGGCCCGGCCCAGAGGTTGCTCTGCTCTCAGCCTTTGCAGGAGACGCTCAGACCGGCCTCCGTCGCCCGATGGAGGAATGTGCAGAGGAAGGTCTCAGACGAAGAGCAGTGGGCACCAGCATGCAGCGTCCTGTGCTTAGCACTTGGTGTGAGAGTGCGGAGCACCACTGTCCCAACGTGACACTGGCGTCCTGGAGATGGCCTCGATGCCCACACAGCCTTGCTACATGGTGGAGTCACGGGGCCCTGGGTCGGAGCGCTTGCACACAGCAGTCTGAGAGGTTCAGGGGATCAGAGTTCCTTGTCGTGTGACCTGCTGTCTCAGGTCCTCTGTCTCCAGGATGGAATGATGTCCTTGCCTGTGACTTTAGGTAAAAGTGGAAAGTGGTGTTTGAGTGGCCTTGGGTGTGACTCGGTGTGGCGATTTCTGTGGCCTGTGCTTCTGTGGGTGGTAGGTGCAGGGCTGGTGCCTGTTGTGGAAGACACAGAACGGCTCTGGTGGGAGGGAAGCCTGGACCGCGCACCTGTTGACATTAGGTGCTCAGTGTGGCCCTGGAGGTCAGATACAAATGTGGGGCCTGTAGATGTTTAACGGGAATGTGGTCTGCAGGAGCGTCTCTGGCTTGTTGGTGTCTCCTATTCGGAACCACAGGATTAGGGTCCAGTAGGACCATAATACAGAAGAAAAACTACCTCTTGAGGCTGTGGACTCTTGTAATTTCTCACCATGAGTGAGAGAAGTAACTGCTGAAGACGAATGAACTCTGCCCGTGTGTGTCTCCTGAGGGTAAATTTTACATATGCAGGTCACATTGCGGGACCAGCTCCCCAGCTCCCCTGCAGTGCCAGTGGGAGGCTTCACACTGGCGTTTGGAGCTTCAGGGAAGACGACCACTTGTGCAGTTGTGCCCTGAGCCATGTGCGACTGCCCGTACCCAGCGGCTGAACTGCACTCATTACAGGCCGGGGAGTGGTGCCTGCCAGACGACCCCACTCGGCTGTGAGCTCTCCCTCCTACAGATCCATCTACAAGCTTTGCTTACACAGGCTGACGCCTTCCTGGGGATCGGGCATCTGACACTGCGGCCATTTCTCAGCTGGCTTTCGGTCAGGGAGCAAGCTGACTGGTCATCAGGGACTCTGGTGCGGAGGGACGCGGAGGGTGGGAGTGGTGGCCAGCCAGAGTGGCGGGGGCTGTCTGCCGCACAGACCTGGGGTCCCTGCATGGCCAGACTCGTGCGACCAGCCAATGTCTGAGCTTTCCAGTTAGAAATCTTTGTCAGTGGTGCTCATGAAATTCAAACTGAACTTGCAACGCAGGAGCCGTCCAGAGCTTCGAAGCTTATCCCGCTGCAGAGCCTGCACCGCGTGGTCGTCAGGAAGCCTGTCCTGCGGCTGTGTGCTTCGCTGCCCCTGGCCGCTCTGCCGGCTCGGCGTTTAGCCGCACGGTGAATACCCCGCTCTGTAGTCACTTCACGCAGATTATGTCCAGCGTTGTGATCCTACCTCTTGCGGTTGCCTGTCAGTGACGGCAGAGAAAACTATTTCCGCCTGACTGCTTTGGCGTTCTCATCTTTAGATTTGTACGCGTTGGGCTGGGGAGGGAGTGGGGGTCCAGCGGAGTGCAGGGAAGAGGCCCAGGCCCGATGTAAGGCTCCCCGTGGTCCGCGAGCTGAGTCACCTGGACTCAGACTTCCTTCCTTGTGGGACAGCGATGGAGCCTGACCAGGAGGTGACGACAGCAGTGAGGCGTGAAATGCCTCAGAGTAAAAGCACAGCATGTCTCCCTGCAGCAGCACTTGCCGTGAGCAGAGCGGTGAGACCTAGGTGGGGCTGCACCCCACGAGCGGGGCCCCTGGACAGCAGGCCGGGTCAGCTCTGTCGTGAAGGTCACCCTACGTCCCGCAAACCCGGAGGAACCTACATGCTGTCATCCTCTCTCTCTATAATTTCCCACTTTGGACTGCAAGTTGAATGAAAGTAAAAGGCAGAATCAACTAGAAGCGTGGAAAGCGTCCGCCCTGCCCGCTGCCGACACTCCCCTACCTGCGGACGCGGCCTCCTCGGCAGCTCGGGCTGCACCCACACCTGGGTGGCACCCAGGACAGGCACTCTGTCCTCGGTGTAGTCTCCCCGGAAGCTCCTCTACCGTCTGCAACCTGGGTCCAGGGATGGCCTCGCCCATGCGGCCTGCCACTGCCAGGCTGACCCCGGGCTGGGCACACAGTAGCCCCGGGGTGATCGGTGGCACGGAGGCTTCTGACTCAGACCCCAGAGGTGGGCTGCCGTGACCTCACTTCTTGCTTCCCCTCCAGCAGCGCCGTGGGCATCCACTCCCACGGCCCAGGCCTCTGTCCTGGGCTGGGCCCCCACCCCGTGCCTCGCTCCTTCCTGCAGACCCAAGTATTTGCATGCCCCTCCCCAGCCCAACCTGTTGAAATCATGTTCCTCCCCTTTGTTCACCGGTGCCAGACCATCAGCTTCAAGGGAGGACAAATTCCACTCGTGTGATTCTTGCTCTTTACCAAAGATCTTCATGTATTAGATGAAAATATTACTGGTTGTAAGTTTAGGGACGATTCCCGAATTTCCCTATGCATGGGCTACAGCCTGGGAATAAGCCTCTTTCTACCAGCACTTGTATCCTGTGAGCATCCCTATGACGGGGACGAAGAGTGACCTGGCTTTTAGGTCCTAATTTTTTTTCAACCCTAGGGATTAATCCCAGGCCCTATACATACTAAGCACACATACTACCATTGGGCTAATGCCAACCTCAGGTCCTAATATTTTTTAACACTGTTTAGCTGGTCTGTGGAGCCAGGTGGTACACACCTAGAGACAGATAATGCCAAAGCCCTGCACGGGCTGAGCAGTTGAGGGCACAGAAGTGTCCAGGCTACTGAGGAAATCCAGAGTTCTGTTTTTAAAGGCAATGAGAAGCCTTTGGCAGGTTTTAGTTTTAAGATGGACTCTGGCTGCTGGGAGGTCATAGGAGCGCCTCGCGGGCTCGGTGAGTGTGACCGGATGTTCACGGCCTTTCCCTACTGGACGAGTCCCCCCACGCACAGTGCCAGTGTCCCGTGGGACTGCTCTGATCCCATGCCACAGTCCCGGACTCCAACCTGGGTCCTGGCCTGCAGTGGGTCCATCAATCGGGCCAGCAAGCACCTTCATGCCTTTCAGCAAGCATCTGCTGTGTGGACACTGGCCGGCCACCCTGGCCAGTTTGGGGTTCTAGGCATAGAGCCTGTTCCGAAACCTCCATTTATAAATTTGGTTACCCTGAAGTTTTACTGTCTTTGCTCTTGGTAATGGATTTATCCCTAATTTTCATTAGATCAGCACAGAGCCCAGTGGGGACGTCCTTCAGTGCCCAGTGTGTAAACCAGAGCAGGCCCCCACAGAGCCCACCCTGGAGTCTGCGCTGGTGTCGGGACTAGATCCTCCCAAGGTCCTTCCGGGGCTGCAGAAGCCAGGCGTCCTTCCTGTGGGACAACAGAAGGGTCCCTGTGGCCTCCCCGGATGTCAGAGGGGCGGAACCCGAGGGAGGGGTGGACTCCTCCTGGGAGCGGCCGACAGAGGCCGGACGGAAGTGCTGCAGGGACTGACACGTGGCCTTGGGCGGTGCTGCCTGGTGGGTGGACCTAGTCGGAGGCGGGAGGCCAGGGCACTGACACAGGGCTGTGCACACGCTGCCGCAGCACCACAGCCCCATGCAGCCGTCCACGGACCAGGCCCGCGGGGACCCAGCTGAGGATGTGCAGTGGGCCAGGTGGGGCAGGGAGGAGCGGTGGGCGCGGCGTGGAGTGGATACTGAGGGAGGGAGCTGCGACACTGCTGCCTGGTGGGTCGCTCTAGGAGAGCAGGGCCAGGGCCCTGGAGGCTGCCACCCTCCCCACTGCAGGAGGCACCTTCCCTGCCCCTGAGCTGGCACACTCCTCTGTGGTAGTGCCAGCCTCTGGAGCGGGGACACTGCATAAACCTGGCGGGAGCCCTCCTCCGCCACCAAGCCCCAAAGCCTGGAAAGTGATGGGCCCTGGGGGCCTCGGGCAGGGCGGTCCTCAGAGGGTGGCAGGGGGCACCCACAGCTGAGCAGCAACTCAGGATCACCCACAGAGACAGACCCAGGGACAGTCGGGTCGGAGCAAGGTCACTGCTGTCTCCCTAAGGGGGGTGAGCCTGGCGGGCCCCTCACCCGTCTGTATTTCCAGTATCCCCACTGCGGGGTGAGTGGCACCCACAGAAGCCAGGAATGAGCTGGTGGGAGGGTCCAAATGGGGTCCTCCACCCGCTCTTGCTCTATTGCCCTCTGCCCAGGTGCAGGACTGCAGGCAGAGCCTGTGAATTCCGGAGCCAACTAAGTCCCCAGAGAAGCTGCCTCGAAGTGCTGGGAGGGTGACTGGATGGCCTGCGGGAGGGGCGACCCCGGGTCACAGCAGGAGCTCGGGGTGCTGTGCAGGCCAGGGCGAGGTGGGCGGCCGCAGGTGCCAATTAGAAGGAGGCCTGGCCCGGTGTGCCCGGACCAGGAAGCCCGCCCGCCCCGTGTTTATCCCACTGCCTCTGCCTGGCCTGCCCAGCCCCTGGGTGTGACCCAGGCCTGTAGATGTTTTGTAGATTTCACTGCAGGTTGCGGTTTAATAGCTGCAGTGGGCACCGTGCTACTTGCCCCCTCACCTTGGCAGGGGGGTTGCAGGGACTCCAGGGCCTTGTGGGGTTAGGCCGTGGACAATCCATTCACGGCTCGTCATCGCAGCGCTAGGCGCTCTCAGCAGCGCTGCCTCCTCCAGGACCCCGCGTGGCTGGGATTCGGGTCTGTGACTCAGCGGCTGGCGGAGCCGGGAGCAGAATTTGAGAAGGCTCTGGTCTCTGACTGCTGGCGCCCACACACGTCCTCGGAACTGAGGGCCACGCCACCACCTGTGTGCCTGCCCGTCCACGGGGAGTGAAAGGCTGTTACAGAAAGCTCCCAGGAAGCCCCTCGCCACCCTGAGAGTGCTGCAAGGGCCAGTGGGTCTTCTCAGGGGCTTCAGTCCCAAGTCAGGTGGGCATGCTGGGCGGGCGTCCAGATCGCCCGAGCGGCTGGCCCTGTCTCCAGCCAGCCTGCCTTGCTCTGTGTCCTCTGAGAATGTGGAGGTTGTGTGTTTCTTCCCTGCCCCCAGGGTGCAGGGAGGAACCGGGCCTGGCCTTCACCCGGGGCTCCTGCAGGTGTTTCTGCCCAGGGGCTCATGGGAGCGCTGCTTGCCTGGTAGTTGTTGGCTTCTTTGGAGTGCTGTGCTCACTTAGGAGGCCAGGCAGAGCCGTGTTCTCTGCACGATGCCAGGTTTTCGGAGGAGGTGGGACCCCAGTGGGCTTCACTGTTACTGACTGGTCTCCTCACAGAAGCCTTTCGACATAGGCTTGGCGGGGGTGGGGTGGGGGGCACTCCTGATTCCTTTCTGGTGGAAGTGACCCCCTCTGCTGCTTTGACCATGGAAAGTAATAAAGCTCTTTTTTCTTTTCTTTTCTTTTTTCCCTTCCTTC
>PVIC010018045.1:0-32032 GCA_004025085.1 Thryonomys swinderianus
AAGAGCATCATAATTTAATAAAATTTATGTTAAATAATTTTTGGACTCTCAGTGCCAAATTAGATTTTTTTAAATCTTTAGGTCAGTGGTAGAATCTACATTTAGTCATGTCAATAAAAAGTAAAGAAAAAGCATTACAAGGTTTAAAGCCAGTGACTAGTCAGACACCTAATAATTATACATAGCATTTCCATTCTGTATTTACCTGCTTTCCTCTACAGTGTAGTTTTGCCTTACACAGAGTGGATGTGAATCAATTTATAATAGGTCGAGGTCAGCATCACCCCTCCCTGTCCATCCAGCTCAGGATAGGAATGTCCAGTGCCTGATAGCCATTGCACGCTTCCCTTAGCCAACTAAGAGTGGCACTGTAAGACATACAGGTTTCTCACATCCTTGGGAAAATTTCTCCCAATTTTCAACTGGTAATATAGTTTCAAAATTCCCTGACTCCTTTTCTGGGACCTTTTACAACCATATTGCACACTAATCCAAGGTGAAAGGGGCTGCCACTTCATCCCTACTAAACTGCAGGATTTCTATTTTTCTCAAAATCTATGCAGTAAGCAGGTAGCATGTCCTTCACTGAGTGAGAAAGGCTTAATGTCATTATATGTGCTCTGAGATGAGTTTCCATATTTTGCCCTTTAATTTGAAGAATAGAAACCATACTTTGTTAAACAGCTCCTGGCAACATAAACTTTTACTTTTCTATATTAATCCACTAAATAGGTCCTGGGAAAATACACTTTTAGCTTTGTATATTAACTCAGATCTCTTGGGTACAGCCAAGATCCTTATATGAAATCTTTGCTGCATTTCTGTTGCTTCTTTGGAGTCCTATGCTCCTATGCAACTGTGTACATTTAGTAGGCCAGTACCTGGGAGCGTCAAATGAAAAATGATGATGAAGTATTTCATCATCAAACAATGAAGTAGCTGTTTTCTGTATCACTTTCCTATTAGGTAAAAGGCTTCCAAAATGATTTTCTCTTTTATGTCTATGCTTTCATAGAATCATAATTAGGAATTCTGAGAGATGGTGTGTTGCCAGTCAATTATAATAGGATTTTCACAAAACTTACTGAGGCCCAAGACACATTCTCAAAGTTAGTTGGTTTCAAGTTACTTAATTTACCACAGATCCTTGTGTGGTTTCAAAAACTAAGCTCATTCTTGGTTTCCTTGGCTTTAAATACTGAGCATGTTGAGAACATTGACTGGGGTATAGAAGTTGAAAACTTGATTGATGACACAGCTAATTAATCCTTCTTTGCTCTTTTCCTATTAATGAGATGTTTACAGCAGATTTCTGGGAATTTGTCTCAGAGAGAAAACACAATCTATTAATGAGGGGTTTTGTCAGCTATTTCCCTTATCAATTGTTGGTAAATTATAGCAACTAAACACCCGGACTGGTTCATGAGATTTTCAGTGCATACAATTGCACAGAGGTGCTGGAAGACTCTGAGAACCACATTTGACCGTGACTTTTGCTGAGATTAATTAGCCATGCTATGCTGCAGTATAACATCATAAAATAACAGGATCTCTCTTCTTGACTTGTTTCTCATATTCTGTGTAAACAGTGCTTACCAGTCTATAGTATTCCGAATAAAAGATGCCTTTAAGTTCTTGTGTCACCACTAGGCAGACAGTGTTATAAACTTTTTATACTGACACCTTAGAATAGTGAAAGGCAAAGATTTATATGATGTGAAGAGAAACCAAGGTATGTAGAATAGTAAGATATATTAAAAATGTTTTCTTCCCTAACAAAACCATTTGCTTAAGAATCTCCTATTTATCCATTCAAACTCATGAAGTTCACAAGATCTTAAACTATGGTGGCCAATGAATTCATAGAAACCCCATATCTATGCCAAAGTAATAGGAAATGTAATAAAGAGTAAGACTAGTTTATATTTAAGGAGCCTGTTAAACCTTCAAGGTAATTTTTCTGTTCAAGGGGATTTTTAACTCCTCAGAACCATTAAAGTTGAATAGTTACTGGTATTTCTGTTAGGCAGATGAGAAGCCGAGACACAAATGAGCCAGCTACTTGTTTGGAATATGTGTGATTTATAGTCATCCTGAGGAATGAGTATGTGAATGATAAAGTTCTCCTTTCTCCTCTAATTTTCCTTACCCCATTTCACTTTTGTTTATATTATTAATCTGTGTCTGTGTTTGTGCAACATAATGTTTGCGTTAATTGAGATGATTATATTCCTGTGTATCACATGTTATTATTCTACTTATGTCCCCTTCTTTCCACCCTTTCTCCTTGTCCTTACACTCTTGGACCCTGTTTGTCAGAGATCCATCACCATCTTCTTCTGTCATCCTTTATTAATCTCTTTCTTTGTACTTTGTCTCACTATTGTATTTTATCTTCTATGTCTAGTTTATTTCACTAAACATTATATTTTCCATGGGGAATCAGTTTTCCTACAAATGCCTCATAGTTGTCTTTCTTCATAGTTGAGAATTAGTATGACTTAATGGAATACTGACTCATTTTGGTAAGGTTCTTAAAGTCTTCTGAATCGTAGAATCTTATTGTTTCACTGCCCTCCAAAAATTAATATAAAATGCATAACCATTGTTTGCATAGAATTTTAAGTTACGACCTGTTGCCTAGGTATTATATAGTCCATCCAAGACTTGTACTATTAAATTTGACTTTCAAATGTGGCTTTAAAAATGTTCTTTTACCTCCTGGTCCATATAGTTAATATATTAGCTATTAACTACTTCAAAACAAATGCGCTTTTATTATTTCTCATTATTAAATATTTTAAAACATGCATATTTTCCTTTCTAAACATTATGCTTATAATTTACCTAAATTAAATCTACTCATTTTTCTCTCCTACACAATTTCTTAGAAAGTCTATATTTTCACGTAATTTTTCTAGTCCTTATGGGTTATGGAGATGGTACATGCTGAAGTGATGATTTTAAACTGTACAGTTGGCACTCTAAACATCAAAAAAATGGGTAATTAGAAAGTCGTGCCCTATTTTCTTGTTTTGCCACAAAAAAGTCATACATTAATTTGTTTTCTGGATAGTGTCATAATGTTAATGTCAACTTGTGTAGCATCATAGAAATGAAGGGAATTCACTTTGCGTTTCCCTCAATTGCGTTTGAGCTTCAGAAAAATAACTGAGAGCTCAAACCACACATAATTCTCATAAAAATAATACACAAAGAATGTTCTTTTCCTTATTATCAAGTTACTTTCTTGTGTCTGTCCCCTTTTTACTTTGTGTTTGTAGATAGTACCATTAAACATAGAATCACGTGTTTATCTTTTTCCTTTAAAATAAAACTTCATTAAAAAATTAATTCAATGCTTTTATATTTTTATCGTTTGTCCTTTATCAGTTTTATCACTGGGTTTTAAATTGAGAGTCTGTGAATTAGAAAAACTGCAAACCCTTTTATATTGAGTACTTAAACACAATCATTCTAATTAATTTCAGCACAGGGATTAAGCATTGTACCATACCTCTAGCAATTTCAGTTGAGATAAACAGTGCCAAATTTGAGTGTCTGTTTGTTTTACTGATAATTGATTTCCAGTCCTGTTCTCTTTTACGCTCAATTTGAGGAAGGCTAGCAAGGCATAAGCTATGTGCTCCTCACGATCTGTACCTAATACCCTGTTCCCCCACAGCTCAGGTGAAGGTTGGCATTCCACGGGGTATCCATCCAACAGCAGAATTTGCACTGTGCTTAGTCCCTTTCAATGAGGAAGACATAGCCATTTAATATGCAACCCAAGTTTTTCTTGTCTTCTTTGTTGTATCACTGCTGCTTTCTGTCAGTTAATAGAAACATGGAAATGGAGGCGGTAGAGTTTGGTGCCTGCTCAGTAAAAGATCTGACTTGGATTTCATTTCAATTTATCATTCTCATTAGATTTAGCTATCTGCTGATACATGGATTTAGCAAGGTCACCCCTTGGAGAATTCTCTGAAGACTATGAAACTTTTTTCTCAGTAATAATCCTGTGGCCATCACAAGAAGGCCCATCAAAACATGGTAAATAATCTTGTGCAGCTCTGACTAGATAATAAGAATGCTGTCCTTTAGCAAAAATAAAACTAAGAGTCTACATAGCAACAAGAAAGAAGAGACAAAATCACTGTGTATGGATAGTAATGTTTGCAATGATAATCCATCTCTTAAAGTCTTTTTAAAAAGTTTATTTTTCTTTCATAATTAGAACTGACATCTTTGTAATTGGTCATCAGTTCAATAATGTAGCAGTGAATGTCTCTGTGACTCTTGTCCTTCTTCTGGTGACTATTGTCTTGTATAAGGTAAGGGGTTATAACATTGATCCATCCCTTTCCTTATAAAAACTAAGCCTTCCAAGACAGCAAACTTATCTGAATTGTGCTGTCCATGTCATTGGTGGATGATAAAAATATCATTGTTTAGCTTTGCCATTGTCTGTACTGAGATGCCTTGGAAGGAACTTGAGTTCAGTGAGAGGTCTTATGAACAGAGTCCCCTTTATTTTCTAAAAAATAAATAGAAACAGTTGAATATTATGCACACACACACACACACACACACACACACACACACACACACACCTAGAGGCAAGACAGCAATAAAAATATCCCCTCAAAAGAAGAACTATACTGGTGTCATGCTCAGTATTACTCCCATGGTAATGATTTCCCTTCGTATTACCTCTCTTTTATGGTATGAATTTGAATTCTTCACTTCTAGCTCCTGATGTTGTCTGGCTATAAGTAAGTGCTTAAAAATCAAGACAAGCTATTAAAACATTATAAACAAGATTTCTAACCCCAACTGCCATACAGTATTCTAGAAATCTTGACACTTCTCTTATTTTCCTTGAAAGTCTACCTAAAGATTTATTTTATATGAATCAAATTATCCTATAATCTTTGTGTTTCTGCCACTAGAGATCATTGGGCTTTGCTCCACAGAGAGTGAGAGGTGTATGCATATCTAAGTAAGCTTTTTCCCATACTTTTAGAGTATAAATTCTGACATACTCAAGAATTTCAGTGCAGCTATGACTTCTGTGATTGATATAAGGACTTTTGTGATGCTTTTGGGAGGTGACAGTAGATCTGCATAGGTATGAGGCCATTTCATGGACTCCAGAGCACGTACTGTTGAGCTAAACAATAGCACAGGCAATGTATCCCAGAACACAGCAAGCATCTGAAGAGAGTTTTCAGGCCTTTAGGCCTCTGTACATTTCGTTTGTGCTTTTCTGATTCCATAAGAAACAAATTGATGAATTATAGGTCTATAGTGAAGGGTAATCATTTGCTAACGTGCATAAGGTGCCTTGCCTTGATTGCAGTGTTCAGTATTAGGTACATTCAGTGCACCACAGACCCAGTCATTGAGATGTAAATTATGTGAAATGTTTGTGAATTTATCAAAGTCAAATACATTATTGAAAGTCATGGGCTGTGAACTGAAAGTGTGGATTTTACAGGAACACATGACTAGACTTAGTAGTAAAGAATCAAATATAAGGTCCTTGTGTGCCTGCTGTTTGCTGGATAAATAAACCCACAATTAGTTATTCTATCATTTTAAGAGATAAGACAGTTGCAGCTTACAGGGGCCAAGGAATTTATCTAAATTTACAAAAGTGGAAATGAGAAAGCATCAAATGCATGTTCCTCTTGTTCTTTATATTCCATAATATAAATATATTTAAGTTTATTTCTCTAAATATTTCTCGATTATATAATTTTATAAAAGAAAGGATCATGGAATTGGTATGTGTCCATAATAGAAGCCCCTAGATATATACCAGGATGGTAGACATTTCTTCCGGGACTTGCTGAAATATTCTGTTTTCTCCTAGAACAACTGCATAGCTAAGACTTCTTTCCTGATACCACTCCCAGGCCCCCCCCCCCAGGCCACAATGGCCCTTAAGTGAAAAGCTGTATAAGATTCTCCCTCACATCCTAACACTTACTCTACAAACACACTTACCCTTCACTGATTATGAATTAAGTGATGCCACAGCTTTGCTGTCACAGCTGATGAGAACCTAAAATTAGTGCTTCCAGGTGTGTTTGGGTAAGCACAGAGCACAGGTATGTTCTGAGCCCTTTCCATTTCCTGGATATATCTTCTTGAGATTAGAAAATTGGCAACCTTGTACATATTGCACAAATGCCAGGAAAGTCAGATGTGGGTGAAAAGAAGGGAGGAAAGGCAAGAACTTGGGTCTGTGTGGCCATGGTTCCAAAACTTCTGGGGTCCTGTGTCATCCAGCTGCTCTCTGTAGTAATCTACTGGCCCGCCCCAGTAGTGGAACTGGTCTCATTGCAGGTGGAATACTTCCTAAGCACACTGTACCCACCGTGGGCCTTTGTACATGAAGGAGATACTTTTGGGCTTTGGCAGTTTGTCACCAAGTGGGAAATAGGACATCCATTGTCATGCAGCACATTGTCTTTTTCATAAGCTTAGAATAGGAGTCACAGGCAAGCCTTCCTTTGTTCAGAGTTCCCTCAGACTCCAGTGAAGTGAGAGCATTACTTTTGTCTGTGTCATTTGTCTCAGCCTTTACAGAAAGGATTAAGTGGATTTCCCAAGATCTGGAGAACAAGTAGGAGGAAATGCTATTTAAAAAGAGACTGGATATGGTGCCTCTCCTCACTGAAGATGGTATTCTTGCTTTGTTGGAGGAATGCGATTATTCTGGAATCAGCCACAGTTATTTTTCCCCTTCCTTAAAATGCCCAGAGAGACAAGTAAATATGTATTTACCTAAATTATATAAATTGTTATTATTTCATCAACACAGTTGTTCCTCTTGACATTTGCAAAGTGGTCTCTAGTAGACTTTTTAGATGCACTGCTCATAACTTCCTAGTAAATAAGAAGAGGCTTGTATATCCTCTTCACAGGTAAGATCTCTGAAGTACAGTGTGATTAAATATGCATAGATTGATAATGAGGCACCTGGCTAGTGTCATCCATGTGGATGTGGAACAGTTTAAAGACAGTCACATTTTCCTTGAATATAGATTCATGAAATATCTAGCATATGGTTGACACTGGTTAAGCTATTGAAGATAGAAAGAGAAGTAAGATAATAAGATACCCTATCTAGAGAGGATGAACCTTAGAGAGCTCTCAATGATAAAAACAGCCCTCTGCAGCATACATGCCGTAGATTCACCACCATTGCCTTACTCTCTTGAGAGGCAGGGGTAATTCTAACAGCAAAGAGCAGTAAGTGACTGTGTAAGCAGTGTGGCTCCTTGTAGGGGATGAGCTCAGGAATTAACCTGTAAACTCTGCAACCTTCCATGCAAAACCATGTGTATTTGTACACATATGTTGTGTTTTTTTTTTAACTAGAAAAGAAGTCTTACTCCTATTATTTAAAGGTATTTTTTAGGAACCTGGGTTCAGTATAAAGAAAGCCTAATGGGAAGAGACTCCCAAAGTTATAAATGCTGTCTTTTCTAAATTGCTTTACTCTTAGGAAATTGTTGAGCAAGCTACACACAAAAAATAAGAGTTACTAATCAATCGTGATGCAGACCCCCCTCTGGTGAAGCTGCCTGAGTGATTTATTTAAGACCAAACCCAAGACAGTATTCTTTCCACCATAAAATGCTGTCATATCAGCCCATGAGTAAGTATGACCAGTGTTCTGAGCTCTGTTCTGATGCCTTAACCATCCCTACTCCATTCCTGTTAGAGAGAATAATAAGACTTAGGAAGCAGAGAGATGGCTGCCCTTGTGCACCTCTGTGACAAACGAAAGTATAGGTAAGGGACTGATGTTCAGGAAAACATTGAACAAGCTGATACTTAAACCATAAGTAAGTTTGCAAATAAGCAGTGGAACAGAATGTCTTTTGGGAGTAATGCTGATTACATGACAAGTCTGTCAGTGCTTTAGGTCTCAGATGCACCACAGGGTCTCTGGCTATTCTGAGGAGAATCAGTCGCCGGCTGGCCTCCGTGAAGAACAGAAGAGTTTGTGCTGTGGAGAACACTGAAGGGCACTAGAGGTCTGCTGAGAGGGCCACAACTGCTGTCTGACCCTAGGGCCGCGAGCATTTCTGCTCTATGCATGTCAGAGTGCCTGAACTCTTGCTCTTTGAAACCCTCCTGCCTTTGTACACCTATATTCTTGTCCTGGCTGTGGATCTCTGGCTGATGGAATCACCTGAGTAATGAGAAGATGAGGAAACAATGCCTGAGTCTCTTTGGCTTTTGTAGCAAGCATCCTGACTTGGTACAAATGTGTGCACTGAGTCACACCTTTGAAAATGAGATACCATCTAGATATTGACCGCTCAGGGAAACAGCATGTACATCTGCTGGAAAGGGAAGGCTTGTGTTCTTCCTGAAATCACAGGGTGCTTCTCTCCTGCACAGTGACCAAATTTGGGAGAAGTAAGAAATCTGACATGGAGTGAGGAACAGATTAGCCACTTATAAAGTGAAGGGCTCTCAGAGAAATGTTGAAAGATTTAAGTATGCAGACAGGTAGCCTTGAGAGCAACTGCAGCTTCGTGATGTAGTGTGGGAGTGGCTTATTCAAAACTGTCACTGATGGAACTATATCTTCAGAAGGTTTGTGCCATTCCAATCATCCTCAGTAGCTTCATCAATAAAATATAGGAGTATTTCTAAATGGTGTTGGGTCTCTATATAAAAATTTGTGCACTCCCCAAGTACTTACCTTTTACCCTCTTCATGCTCACCTGTATTCTAAGGGTTGGCTAATAGCAGGAAGCATCCCTCCCCAGACCTCTGCTTTCTTAGCGCTTATATGGGATGGCATAGATTCTAAACTTGGGGAAGAAGCAGGCTGAAAGAATAAAAATTGATAATTTCTTGTATCTTGAATATGGAGCAACTTTTAAACAACTACCAGGAAATGTCAGAGGAAAAGAAAGAACTGAAAATACAGTTTTCATTGGTATAAGCATATTGTGTTGTAGTTAAAAGCATCCAGTGGAATGAGGTCATCCAAATTGGAAACCCTCCTTTTCAAGAAGAGAAAGAGGATGAAGGACTTAAATTTTAGAGTACTTAATAGTTAGAGAACTGTTCTAAGGGAAACCATTGAACTATAAATTGATAATGAAACCCGCAGAATACATGTATATGCTGAAGGAGAAAGTGATTCAAACCCATCCAATGGATCATTGTCTTTGGAAAGTGCTCTTTTAGTCAGTCAAGTGACAACACAGAAAACTCAGCTGAAAAGAATTGAAAAGATAGTGGAGATGGTCACATGGAAACACCAGGTCTATTCAACCCTTTCAGGAGATGTCAAGCCATTAGTCCAAGATGTTGTTGTCATCATCTTAGATTTCTTGTCTTTGTCTCTGTTGGAGAGTCATCATAGAAAACAATGTGTCATGGAATTTACCTCAAATAACTTTGCTCTGAATGAGAGGAAAGGGAAAATGTCCATAATGGGAGACAGAACCCTTGATCTTCAGCCTTGCAACATGGGAAAGTATCCATATTTCATTGGGGTTATTCATAGATTGTCCACCCTCTCTCATTGGGAATTTCATATCCACTATAATCTTCCATTCAAATTACACCTGCCATCATTTTTGACGTCTTTCTTTATCTGCTCTGCTCTTTTTCTTCTCTCAAGTCTAACTTTGATGAACCATTAACCTTATATGAGGTTTTTAGTCCTGAGTGCTTATCATATCACTGCCTGCTCTTGTCATGAAATCTGTATACCCTCTTCATTATCTGTGGTATACAGTTCAGACTCCATAGCGTAAGTCACAGCCATTTCTTTCTTAGTTTTTAAATTTAAGCCTATTTATTCATAAGTACTGATAGCATTATGTTAGCACTTACTGCAATGTTAGCTTGAAGAGATACTCATTTAGAGGGAGTGCTTGTAGATTACTTATCCTGGTGGGCGGGCTATCAAGTTGTTTGTAGGAATGTTTCTATTTGGCACTTATGTAGTGATCGGAGGTTTAGTGAGTATTTGCTATAACCAGTGCACTTAAATGAAAGGCAGTGAGAAATCTTCTGGCTTCAAGATAAAAGTGTGTACCCACTGACATCCCGCAACATTACACAGATGTAGCTTCACTGATCACTATTTGTTTCCTTGGTGTAAACGGGGCTCCTGTCCATCTGGAACAACGTTGGTTCCTTTAGTAGGCACTGTCTTATATTCCATATATAACTCACAGCACTTAGGTGTTCGATAGATTTTTGTTAAAATTAATTGATTAGAATTGGAAAGTTTCTAAAAACCTCCTGGTATTGATTCTCATCTTTGTTCAGTTCTAGAAACAGCTAAATCTTTTATGTTCTCCCGAGACTCAGATATATTTCCAATATTTCAAAATGCTTTTTTTCTACCTTTGATATTGAAAAATAGAAGTCAAAACAAATGGAAACATACCAAATCTATAAAGATGAAATAGTGAAATATCCCTTTTTAGATGAATCAACAAAAGTAATACTCTAAAGGCAGAGATATTTAATCAAATAAATCAAATGCTAAGCTAAATAAAAGGCCATCAAAAAGAAGGAGTTTTAGATCTTTAACAAGAATAAAAAATTGAACCATATGTCAAAAATAGGGATGGTTGATCTTTGTGTAGCACAGCAGTATTTCTGAAATGTGGTCTGCATGAAAACGAGGCTGGGGAAGAGGAGGCCCAGACATGGAAGCAGAGGAGGCATCTTAAACAGAGCAGTGACTATGACAGAGACAGATAGGCAAGTGTGAACACAGCAACATTATTTTGATAATAAGGCCTATGCAAATAGAAGATAGAGTAATCACATTCTATTTTATAAATTGCTCCACCAGATAAGTAAAAATGTTTCAATTCTTCCCTTAAAAAAAAAAAACAAACCTCATCTTTTCAGCACCACTAAGATACCTTCTAAACAGAAGAAAGCTTCAGAAATTTATTGTTGACCAAGTGGACTTGAATCCCACATGTTTACTATTTCCTGCTTCAGTAACAAGACAAATCACTCACCCTCCTAGGGTAAAATTTAACCTCCTAATTTATGAGATAAGGAGATCAGTGCATCCTTCAAAGACTTGTTTGAAAGATTTTATGATTTGACACATAATTATCTAGTAGAGATATCAGTCAACATTCACCACTAAGGGCCAGCTACAAACTTCTTTTGTTTTTATAGAACAGCTTGTCTTGTAGCAACTGTTCTGCTCTACTGTTGTAGTTCACAGTGATAGGCCATATATACATATATATATATATATATATATATATATATATATATATATATATATATATGCTCCTAATAAAGCTTTACAAACTAGTGGAAATCCCAGACTTACCCTGTGGGCCTTAGTCTGCTAATCTCAGGCAGTTGGTTACTACATTGTTAATGTACATAAACTAAATATTAAAACCATAATGATAGATACAAATTAAAACAATGGTCAGATTCCATCTCACTTCAGAGAGAATGGCTGCTATCAAAAACTCAATGAAAACAACATGACAAATGCTGGAAGGGCTGTGGGGAGAAAGGAACCCTTCTCCACTGTTGGCAGGAGTGTAGGTTGGTGCAGCCACTGTGGAAATCAGTGTGGAGATTCTTCAAAAACTAAGACTAGAGGTTTCATTTGACCAAACTATCCCCCTTCTTGTTATCTGTCAAAAGAGTTAAAAACATCATTCCACACTGATAGATAGATACCCGTATTGATAGTACAGTTTGTAATAGTTAAATCTTGGATAACTATCAACTGATGAGTGAATGAAGAAAATATGGGACTTTCTATACAATGGGGTCCTACTTTGAATAAAAAAGCATAAACTTGAGAGACATTTGTAGCTAAATAGATGCATCTAAAGACCATCCACTTAAGTGAAATAAATCAAACACATGTGTAGATGTTATGTTGATTCTCTGGTGTGAGAAACTGCAAGTGTAAAAAAAGAGACCAAAATATATAGTAGATGGGTGAAATTGGAAGAAAAAGTTCAGATAGGAAGGATCACTAAGGAGAAAGGAAGAGAAATGGGAAAAATGAGAAAATAAGATAAAACAGAAGCAAAGCTTTTGAAGATAGGAGAAGAAAGGTTTAGGGGAGTAGAGCTGAACTGGAAAAAATAAGATATATCTTCTACAGGTACAAGTGTCATACAAAGTTGATCATTATGTATATCTAAATTGAATGAATAAACTTAATTAACAATAAAAGACTTACTATAAGTAATCCTGAATAAACATCTATCAGTCACTCATGAAATAAAAGAATGAATATAGCCCCGTAAGTATAACTACCATCCGCATCCTCACCATTGTTACCTAAGTACTTAACATGTCATCTATTACTTTTTCTATAGAATCATTACACATTTCCTACTGACAATCCTCACACAAGTAAGTGTATTCATACAGTCAGGAATTTTCTTAAAAACTTTTTTAGAGCATTCTCCATATAATTGACATAAGATGCGATTTTTTTTTTTCAGGAGAGTTCTGTGCTTAAAATGGTAGGGAATCCTCTACAGAACTTTGATTCCTAAATAAATTGTATAGTGAATATGTACCAGGAGATATTCATAGAGTTTGGTAGTAAGATATTTTAGAGAGATTTAGTGTTGAACAAAACTAAAGAGAATTTTTTTTTTTTTTTACTACAGAAATTTTCATGGCTTTCCATATTAAACAGGGGTAGAGGAACACATTCTGTACAGTTTCCTAAATTTAACCAGGAATTTTTCCCACAGAGCTATTACGGTCTTTAAGAATATGGCCTTTGGAGTATACTATATGAGGCACAACTCTGTAATATAAATTTAATTTTGTACATTTTGAAATACTCTAAAGAAAGTTCTTACACAAGAACTATGAAGAAACTGTCAACAATTTTCTGCTAAAATTTCTGTTTTTCAATTAGATCATTTCATTTAATTATTAAATAGCCAATTACTGTTTTTATTCTATTCAATGTAGAGCCATATTTTTATACCTGTTAAAAAGTCAGGGGTAGTTTTATGAATACAAAGGTAGCAGTCTTAAAATAAATGACTAAAATTTTAAGTTCTTTGTCTCACGTCTATACAAATCTTTTGAGTTTCGTGGGAAGATAAACTTTTATTGCAGAAAAAGAGCTTCAAGTTACATGGCGATAAAAGGAGAGCTACAGTGAGTGAACTGGAGTAATATTTGGCAATAATCTGCCAGGGAGCACGTCTGAATTAGAAAGAACTTTCATAATAGATCTCTCATAGTTTAGGTCCACAGAACCTTGAAATAGACTTGAAGCAGACTCCTTAAAACTCGCACTTCTGCATCAGAATTACTTGCAAAGTTTGATAATTCTTATTTAAACCAAAATTAGAAAGATGAATCATTTTCAAGAAAACTTCTGTGTTTCTAAATGCCCTGTACTCTTCAGTCTGGCCTCAGAGAAACAGCAGAAAACACAAAGGAAATATTTCACCTACACATTTGCTATAAATTTAACATCATCATTCACCAATATTTCTATCACAAGGCTTTCCTGTGCTGGAGTTGCCAGCAGAAACACAAAATTGTTTTGTATTATGAGACAAATAACCACTTTTTTTTCTATGTTTTTCCCATCCCTCAGCATGCAAACACACAGGTTGACTTTTCAGAATTAATTTTGGTATAATAATTTCTCTATAATGTATTCTTTCTTACATAAGAAGCTCATCTTGAAGCAGTCCTTTCCTGCGGTCAGTAGAACAAGAGGTGGTATCTATAGTCTTCTGAGAAAACATACATTTAGTGACTTCAAAATTCACTGAACATTATATATATTTAGTAATCTGTATTTATATAGTGTTTTGTACTAAGTATACACCTGGCAGTCAGTTACTGTGTGTTTTTCAAAATAAACTGGATCTGGTGACTAAGATAATGCAATCCAAGTTTAACAACACTGAGTCATTCTTTGATCAATGTGATTTATAAAAAGCAAAGAATTAAGATATCTTATGAGCAAGTATTAACTCCCTAGAATGAGTAAAATCATTATTTACTGAAAACATTTACTAATAAGACAAGAAAAAAATGCTCATCCCAAAATATGCATGGATGATCTGTTTAAGTGATTAAAACCCGACATTATGAATGTGTACACTTGCCTAGTATTACATGATCCCTAAAATATTTCAGGCAATATAGAGATCTCTTTTTAATTTCAAATTTTATAAAAACCTAAAGAATATATTTGGATAAGCCTATGTAGAGAGTGAGACTTGAGAGTAGCACTTAAAATTATGCATTTGTGCTCTGGCGTTTGTGTTTGTTCAAGTGAACTTTCCTGTTCAATTCAGTATTTTAAAATGGTTTATGTGCAAGCAAGGGAGAAGGCACATCTCAGAGAACAACCAACTGCCTAAGTCCAGACAGACAGAGGATACATTGCTGGTTTGCTCTTCTCTAAGGTAGTAAATGGTATTGCTTTGTAATCTGTCCTTCCTGGTGTTAATGTCAGAAATGAATGCGAATAGCCCTCGTCTGAGCACCGACTTCTCATTATTCCTTCCACCCCCAACCCTTGACAAATGGATATCTGCTGTGGTCACATGTTTTCTTTATGAGTTGTGCAAAAACAGAGAAGATAAAAATGTTGAAACATATCTACCAGAGAACCTGAAGTGAATTGATGGGATTCATGACAGAAATGAATTGTGAAGAAAGAAATTTAATAAGCCTCTCAGAGCCACTATAATTAAATAGTAGCTATGGTATCATGAGTTATTTTCCCAAACAGCACTACCATTATATATGACCAAGAAATAACTATGCTGTATTTATTTGGCAAAGTAGCAAAAAACTGAATTGAATACCACTTGCAAAAATGACATTACAGTGGATTGGAAGTAATTTCAAATTACATCTAATAGAACAAAGTGAAGTCAAAATTAATGGATACTATTGCTAAGAAATAAATGAATTCTTTACTCTTAAGTCTTTTGTCTTAAGGAAAACCTTTGGTAATGAAAACCAAATAATTGTCCTTAAGACCATGAAATGAATCAAGACGGCCCTAAATGGTATTCATAATTATAAGAAAAAATATTTTTCTTCTCTTTAAATTTCTCTCCTTTTGTGTTGTGCAGACAAACTCCTGATGTATTAGGTAGAGCCTGTTAGATTGTTGTATTTTTTTGCTATAACTTTATCACAACAATTTTCTTCTGTCGGTTTTATCTTTGAAACCGCAGGCCCTTCTCCTTACACCCAATTCCTGAGGCTGCTATTCTCCCTTGTGCTTCCTCCTTTTTGTAAGTGTATGTGTACTGTGACTGGTGAACAAAGCACTGCTATTAGCCACTTCAGTAATGAGGGTCCTGTCCAGAATTTCCTGTGAAGGATCATCATTTGTTAGCTATTCCTAGACCTGCTAGATTTCTTAAAAATGTTATTCTGAGAAAATGTTGATTGAAAGTGGACCCCTGCTAGTTAACAAATGTACATTTGCACATACTTGAGTATATTTGTTATACTATTGCTTTTTTTTTTTTTTCTTTTTGAGACAGAGTCTCACTTTGTAGTTCAGGCTGACCCTGAGCTCACTATTCAGCCCAGGGAAGCCTCAAACTCAGCAATCCCCCTGCCGCTGCCTTCCCAGCGCTGGGATTACAGGCGTGAGCTACCACACCTGGCTATCGTTTTTTGATAGTAACAACTATAATAATCAAAAGTTATATCATTCAATAAACAGATGCTTTTAAGTTCCAATAGAAGCTACATTTTCCAATTTGGTAATGATATTTATGAGTTAATCTATATTAACTCATGTATGTGTTAACTCAGTGTATGTCTATGTACATGTATATATATATATATGTGTGTGTGTGTACATAGAGCATATATATATAAAATTCATTTATAATTCATTTAACTGTTACAAAAGTCTGTCCATGTGGTTCCCATATATGAAATGCTGCCTTTTCTCTTTGCTGATTCAAATTGGGATGATAATTCAAAACAATCATAGATCGCATAATCTTAGGGTCTTGTAAAAATTTTAGTACATATGCATTTCTTGTTTTGTTTTCCTGATGACCTTTATTGATGGCTGATAAGTAGAAAATCTATTATTTCATCAGCAACATAGACATTTGGAAAGGTGCTAGGACAGGAGCTGGTACCTCAGGTGAGGCTGTTTGGTGCTGCTCCTCTACTTCTTGCTCTTCTTCCATCCTTTCTGCTTTTGTTTTTAATTTAGTCCTGATTGCTGTGTTCTTTTCTCTAGTTGAGACTTTGGGTCTTTTCAGAGGTAAAACCTTACTGAGTTGAACCCAGCTGCATATCCTGGGAGAGATACACCAGGTCCTCTCTGGCCCATTTTATTTAACAACTGTCACAGAGCAAAAGGAAATTCTGAGCTAGAAGATAGGGGGTGGGGAGTTAGTTCTTATTTCTGCTATATGTGCAGCCTTGAAAAAGGCATACTGTCTCTGGAACTCTATTGTGCTCTAAACCTGTAGTCTATGTGCATGTGGGGTTCCTGCTATAAGCATTATTTACTGAAAATAATACAGTGATATGTGTTCATGATATTTGAGATGTTATTTTTCATCATGTGCAAATCTGTCAAAGACGTTGCATCTGACAGGTGCAGCTAGCACAGACGAAAGGAGGAAATGAGAGCATATGGAGTGGGGCAGGGCATGGGTGTAGAACTTACAGTGCACATGCCACAGCAGGCATGCAGAGTTCTCCACCCACATGAGCCGAGTTGCTCAGCATGGCTTCAGCAACCAAGAATTCAGGTTCAATTGCAGTATTGGTACTTTACAACAAAGAAGTGGCTTTTGGGTACTCGGTCTCTGAAAGGTTTGCCATTACTGGGATATGGACCTAGAGAGAATGTGAGGTTGTTTCTCACAGTGAAGGTCAGAGTATGAATTCAGCTATTTACCAATCAATATATGCAACATATAAAAGGGATGCTGAACTTACGCCAGGTTTCAGCGAAAGTGCATGCCTTTACCCCAACAAACGATACGTGTATCTAGGAAAAGCCAGCCGATCTAATGTGCCATGGGCCAACACTCATGATATTTTTGTAACCCTTGCCATCTTGTTGATGACAAGTGAACAATATGAATTTTTTTTTTTTTGAGATGGGGGTCTCGCTTTGCAGTTCAGGCTGGCCCTGAGCTCACTATGTAGCCCAGGCAAGCCTCTAACTCAGCGATCCTCCTGTCTCTGCCTCCTGAGTGCTGGGATTACAGGCATGAGCCACCACGCCCGGCACAATGTGAATATTTTAACACACATTTCATAGACTGTTATTATTTTTATAGAACAACCCACCCAGGAGCTGAACTATGACAGGGAAGGGAGAGCACCAGGAAACCCGATAGTTGAGCTGGGGTCCAGCTTTGTTTTCAGTTCCCCAGAAACCAAGCAGAGGCCCATGGTATGGATTAGGCCAACATGGGAGGCACATTGGGATATTTTAGCTAACTGAGCACATGTGCTCATCACTGCATATCTAAGTCAGATTTTCTGGATATGAAGCTATCTTTTTTTTTCCCCAGAAAATCTATGCAATGTCTTCAAAGAAATTTAGTTGTTTTTCTGGGTTCTCTGAGCATCATGTTGAGATACCTAAGATGAAATTTAATATCCTTGTGTTTCCATCTTCTAGAAGTCCATTTTCTGTGTAGGTCACAGGTCCTTAAGAGAAAGCATAAATTTACATTCAGCTCTTTGTTTTCAGGCTTTGGACAATTATTGCATAAGTGCATAAAACATTCTTACTGTAAAATGAATGAATTAGTGAACTAGCAAAGGTTTACTCCAGACTCATAAGCTATACACCTCTGTGAACACAGCTTCTTGTGGAAATGTATGCTTTTGTCATATTTTCTGTGTCTGTGACAGGGTGTGTTAAGGATGAGGGGAAAGTCAAAGTGCCTCTGGACCTTTCCTTTCTTAGCTTCTCTCTGAAACACTAAGGACCAAAGTCTCCAGTCCAAGTGAGGACACAGCATCCTGCCCTGAAATGTCTCTTGCTCCTTCTCCTATGGAGCTGAAGAACAATTTCCCACATGTTCCCCTCTAAGTGAAGATTTGCCTCACCCTATACATTTGACCCATGTCACAGTCCAGGTGCAAAGATTACATGAGAGTCCATTCCACCCATCTGCTGTACCCCCCCAAAAAAAAAGAAAAAGGAAGATCACAGAAAGAAAAGAAACATCAGTCAGATCTTGCCACTGAGGACCTTAATTAGGACAAGAGACTTAAAACTGTTAATTCTCATGGACACTTTTCTGCTCCCAAATCACTTTGGTGTACAGTGATCCTGTCAGTTTTCTATTAGAAAGCTCTTTGCTGAGGGAAGTGCTGGTGACTGTGTTCTTTGGAGGCAACTTGGATTAATCACACAGTTGATGATCCCAAACTGTTCATCAGGCCACGACTTCACTGGTATAAGGACAGAGAAGAATATTCCCTCAAATAGCTTGTAACAAAGAGTAAAATTTTGAGACTACTTTTTCCTTTAAATCCTAAATTAGGACTTTTTCCTTTAATCTTCACGCCCTCCAACTTCAGAGTGCCGAATTATCAAGTAAGCCAAGAGGAGATTATACTAAAAATGGGACTCAGAATTATGAACTTATACAGAAGAGGTTTTTATAGGAACCTCAGGGGATTTTATTTAAAACTTGACTTGAATAATTTTCAATAATATTTGCTCAATTTGGAAACTATTTCTCAGAATTTCCTGTTTCCGGTTTCCTGTATAAAGGATGCTTCACTTCTATGATAGCAAAAAATGTAGCATTAAAAGAGAATCTTGGGGATTTAAATATTTGGCAAATGCTCCTTGAGTTACAGTTTTAGAAAATAAATTTGACAATATTTGTTTTGGAAGAAATATGTTCAGGCTTTGAATCCTACAGATTTCATTTGGCAAAATTATGATGAATTCTTACCCTGTACTAGACTTGTCAGCCTTTCCAGGCTTTCTTGGTAATAATTAGAATTAAGCTCAATCATTCCAACTTTATGATGTTTCTCATGAAGTTCTCATAAGTCTGCATATAGAGAAAAGCAAACTGAAGCATTACTCATTGTTTGTGAGACAAACTATATAGGACATTGAGAAAGCAGTGAGTTCTAGATTGAGGGGAGGGGATGATGGAAGGGAACATTCCTCATCCTCATATACTTATCTTCAGCCATTGGCCAGATGCTTCACCTGTGGCTCCTCCTAAAGACATTTTCCAAGTTTCCAGCCTGACATTTTCTATCATTCATATCAATCTCCTATGCAGGTACTCACCAATATATTTATAGTTATATATCTGTTTATCTGTTGTGACTGAAATATAAGCAGCACTTCTCAAAGATCATATCTTGATCAGTTTTGTTCACCTGTGTTTCTTAAGCTTGGATTAGATCCTTGTATCTAAATTTGCTGAGTAAAAGTACTACTTACCCGATGCTCTGAGTATGGAACCCCAGGATTCTGCCTGTAAGTCTGGGGAAGAGTTGAAATGACACCACAGGAAAAATGAGAAAAGTGGTGCTAACAGGAAGGAAAGAGAATAGGAGGACAGACATACCCTTGGGGTTACAGAGGTAAGTATTAGAAACCTAGATCTTTTCCTCAGTCTCACAGGGCTCTGGTAAGGCTAGCTAAGGAGGCTGGTCATTGGAATTCATGTGCCCTAGAAGATGTAAGACTTGTATTTCAGAGAAAAATATAAGATAATAGCTTTATGGTTACTGAAGGTTATTGTCTGTGGGAGATGGGACAGGATAAGGGGGGAAAATAGAATCCAGATATTGGAGTAGGCAAGAAATACTTCAAAAGAATTAGTTAGGAAGTAGGAACCAACATTTCCTAAGAGCCTTCCCAAGATGCAGGTTCAGTACTTCTGGGGTGATGTCTGATTCTCAGAGAGCCAAAAGCCTAGAGTCACCTTATTAATGATCAACACAAACGGGATTAAAACCCCTTTCAGTGTACCTTTCAGTCCCATACTGTTCTAAAAGATGGTATGACTTTCTACTTTGCCCCCTGAGTGCCACATTCCCCAGTGATCCTTTTCCTTCCTCCTCTTTTAATCTTACTATCTTAAACACAAAATAATTTACAGATTAAAAAAATTCCAATTCATGTATCTTCTTTTTCCTCTAGTTTGGAGAGAGGTTTTAAGAAAACTAAAAAGAGTATATGGTAAACTATTTTTTTCAGAACCAGCAGGATATTTAGCTAGCACTTTTTGTGCATAAAGAAGAAAGTTTCTGAGAAGAAATCACAGTAATAAAGGAAAAATGATGTCAAAATTTGTTTGGAAAAACAAGTGCTTTGTAACTTAAATTTCTAGAATTTACCCAGGAAAAATTACATTTCCAGTACCTCAAAATATCCTGGTTTCTAAAGTTTTAACTATTGCCTGGGAAATGTTTCATGTGACATATTTAGGAATTATGGGGATAATGGTTGTTAAGAAAATCTCTAGGAGGTTTAAAAAGGATTGAAATGATTTAAGCACAAAACAGAATTTTAGCTGAGTTTGTAGCAACAATATAATATGCATTTCTAAATTTTTTTTGGAATGGCTAGAGGAAAAAATGAGAGGATTTCAAACAATATGTAACCCATTTAGTTAAAAGGGAAAATGAATTTTTATTATACAGATGATCATAGGTTTGAAATAATGGTGACCTACGTCATCTGACACCTGTATATTTAGAAAAAGGTTATAGTAATGTGAATTTTGCATAAGTATACTTCCATATGCCCCAGTATTCATGAGGCCCATAATTAAGATTATGTATGAGGGGGCATATTCATGACTTTTTCCACTAACTTTATAATACTGTTTTCATTTATTTTACTTTTATAAAATAAATTCTGTGTTTCCATTGTTCACTTCTGGGCTTTGTACTATAAGAACACAATGGAAGCTTTAAATTAGAAACTTTCAAATTATTAAGTTGACACTCCATGGGAAAATACTGACTGAGAAAAAGCCACCTACTAATTCAAGCACATGGACTGATTTATGAATTTGTTTTGGATTTTCCTCTGGGGGTCTTATAATACAAGATTGAGTAGGAACAGATAAGTCCTTGCCTGCATGGAAATTACATCTAATGGGGGAGGTAAAAACAATAATGGGTGTACACAAATGCATATAGATTTCAAATCACATTAAATATGAGGTATGAAGGAAATAAATGGGCTAAAATAGTGGTCTCCAATCTCCTGGCTTATTTGGAACCAGGCTGCCCAGCAGGAAGTGAGCAGTTTCACATTGTTAAAGCAAAATCCTTTGGTATTTACAGCTCTTGCCCATCACTAGCATCACTGCCTGAGCCCCACCTCCTGTCAGATCAACAGCAGCATTAGATTCTCAGGTGTGGGAACCAGGGGAAGGGAACATAACTAGAACCTTTACATTAGATTCTAGTCTCCTGTGAATCAATGGCACATGGCGAAATAATAATAAGTAGGCAGAAATGAGGTTCAGAGAGGCTAAATTTGGGCCTGATCCATGCTACTCTGGGTAGCAAAAGATCCCAGGCCCCAGGCCACCACACCTTTTATTCAGCACCTCTAGAGTAACAAAATGTAACACACCCTGTGGGCAGGGCAGACACCTCCTGTAGTCCTAGAGACATTATGCAGATGAAGATCCCGCTGGGCAGGGCAGACACCGGCAATGGAGTAGTTCTGCCTTGAAGCATCACAGCATTTGGGACCACCAGAGTCTTTGTTGTTAGGAGAGGCGAAGGGGAGCTGAGTCCAGAGTCCATTTGCACCAGGATGGCCTGATCAATTTTGACCTTCCAATTATTTCTCCCAAAACCTGTTACCAACACTCAGGTGATTGTGAACCTTAGCATCCACGGTCATGGGAAATCTAGATTGTGCATTCCTGAATAATCCTTAAACTACCACCCCAACTTCACTGGCCCATGCTTAACTTGTCTATCATGAAACCAATCCTCAGTGCTGAAAAAGTTGGGGATTTCTAGACTAAGGCATGAAGTTGTAGCAGAGAGTGGAGAGTCAAAAGATCATGTATTTAGAGCTGTTTCTTTTAAAAGATGACATTTGAGCAAGATTAATTTAAACAGCTAACAGAAACTAAGGAAACTATTCGAATTTTTAAATAAATTATTAGGCATTTCATAAAATTCTTCAGAGGTTATTTCAGGAAATGTTTTAATCACATAGTGATATAAAGTTGTCAGATTGATTTTAAATTTGGGGAATCTGATATTTGCAAAGATCAACTAAATTCTCAAAATCACACAATCTCTAGAAGAGTCAGGATTAAAACCAGATCTGTCTGGTTTTAGAAACCATGTTCTTGCTATTAGACTGAATTGTTACTTGGATCAAACAAATCCATCTTACAATACTGTTTTCTTCTTTCAAAAACAGCTTTGTGCATAATTAAGTTTTCTGGACATTTGCTCCTATGGTCTCTTTATGGAAGATCTGTCAGCTTTTATAGAATCTCCTCCTGTATGCCAGGATTTCTGAACACTAGAGACACAGAGATAGCATAGAGCTTCTGACCTCACAAGACTCCCAGACTGCAGAAGAAAAAATAAAGGGATAATTCCAAGTTCTATGGTAGATCCTAAAATGGGGCATTGTGTGAAAGAATAGGAATTATAGTTGTGGTCAGCTTTCCGTCACTGAAAAAGAACCTGAAAAAAAAAAAAAAAAACTTCAGGAAAAGGTTTATTGTGGATCTTGGTTTTGAGAAATATCTGTCCATGGTGGGCTGGGCTCCATTGCTTTTGGCTCTGTGTGAAGCAGCATTGCCATGGCAGAAGGCCACGGTGGAGGAAAGCTCTCTACCTCTTGCGCAGGGAAGCAAAGAAAGCATACATGACCTCATTGCTGGAGTTGTCCTCCTGCCCTGCTCTAGTCTGCCCCTCTCCCTGTTTGATGGTGGCCCTGTTCAGGGTGGGTCTCCCTGCATAGTTCGTTATTCCATGAGGCTGGAAACAGGCTCCCAGAAATCCTCACGAGTGTGTGTGCTGACCTCATTTGCTAGAAATATGTCAATCCAAATAGAGTTTAAAAATCAAGTTTAGCCACCAGTTAATTGATAATTGTATGGATCTTGAAAGAGTTACCTAGAATTGGAAAGTTCTAGGGAAAAGTGAACTAGAAGTTTCCTGTTTTTAAGGTGAGGGCCTAAACCAACAGAAGTTTCTTCTCTCCCATTCTGGAGGCGGGAAATCCAAAACCAGTATCATTAACTGGTTTTGCTACAATTGAGGTGTCTGCAGGGATGGATGCTTCTGGAACTTGAGCAGAGAGTGTTACCCAACCTCTCCCACCTCTCCTGGATGTGAGTGAACCTCAGTTTAT
This sequence comes from Thryonomys swinderianus, assembly GCA_004025085.1. Lineage (NCBI taxonomy): Eukaryota > Metazoa > Chordata > Mammalia > Rodentia > Thryonomyidae > Thryonomys > Thryonomys swinderianus. Next base: position 23,381 of record PVIC010018045.1, read on the forward strand.
GGCCTCGTCATTCTGATCCCCACATCCTTCTTCAGGTGGGCTTCTCTACACTGTATGTGTGTAAATTATCTCTGCTTCTCTCTTACCAAGATACAAACAACTCCATTTAGGCACCACTTGCATAAACCAAATTAATTTCCTCATTCAAGTCCTTAATTTATTTCCTTCCTTCCTTGCCTATTTTACCCTCTACTTTCTGCCAAAGAGGAAAACATTCGTAGTATTTAGGCATGAGGTGTGAGTATCTCCTGCATGAAAGAATGGATTTGTCACCCTACAGGAAAGACTAGGGGAAGTGCTAGGCAGAAGGGAACACAAAACATATGTTATGAGACGTTGAATCCCTAAGTATTGGGTTCAAAATGTGAAGCCACAAGAGGTCAAGGGAAATCTTTGATTATTATGGACTTTGCACACGTTTGGGGAGTATCATTCACTATGCATTCTTTCCATTATCTGTTATATACTTACCCAAAATCTATAGCAGAAACTGTGAGAACATAATCATGAGACGATAGTTATGCTCTCTGGCAAGTTCTTAGGTCATTAATAACTTACCTGGAAGGCCAGAGGGTTAGCTCAGTGGTTCTGGCACCTGCCTCGCAAGCGCAAGGCCCTGAGTTCGATCCCCAGTAACCACATACAGTGCTGGGCGTGGAGACTCACGCCCACCAACAATCAGCACCACATACCACAATGCCGGGCATGGTGGCTCACGCCTGTCATCTCAGCACTCGGGAGGCCGAGGCAGGAGGATTGCTGAGTTCAAAGCTTGCCTGGGCTACATAGTGAGCTCAATAGAATGGGGGCTGGAGATTTAGCTCAGTGGTTCTGAGTGGTTCTGGTGCCTGCCTCGCAAGCGCAAGGTCCTGAGTTCGATCCCCGGTAACCACATAAATGCTGGGCATGGTGACTCACTCCCACCAGCAATCAATACCACATACCACAGTGCTGGGCACGGTGGCTCACGGCTGTCATCCCAGCACTCCGGAGGCAGAGACAGGAGGACTGCTGAGTTGGAGGCTTGCCTGGACTACATAGTGAGCTCAGAGCCAGCCTGAACTACAAAGCGAGACCTGGTCTCAAAAGGGGAAAAAAAAAAAGTTACCTGGATAATATACATTATTGCAAGCTGTAATATACTCTATGAAGAGAAATTGAAAAATGCCTTCACTACTGATAAAGGTCACAGGAAAGCCAATAAGTCAGAAAGGATCTAACAGGGTTGAGAACTGACACATAACCTGTAAAAAGAAATTCACTGACCTCCTCATTTCTGTAATTCCCCTCCCAGTTCAGTTTTCTTCCTTGATGTAGTAGGAGCATATCCTTTCACCATGTCTTATTTTCCTTGTGATTTCTTCACATGGGATCCTTGCTAATGTGACATATTGCCTGAGATCCAATGAACGCTTTATAGTTAACTATCAAAACGTAAAGGGAGGCAGAGAGGAGCACAATGGGCAGCCACAGAAGCTCAGGATCTGATGCACTGAGGTGCCAGAATGAACAGTGGTTCAACTACTACCAGAAAGGGAAGTGGCTAGAAACCTGTATGAGACACAGGAGAGGTAAGTAGGAGGCAGAGGATGGACTTTCTCTGGTCCACTGAAATGTTACTCTCCATTTTTGGGCAGGTATAGGGAAGTAAGAGAAAATATTCTCTTCTTTCTCTGTTCACTTCTGCTGTTAAAACATTTACCTACAGAACAGTTCTTTTGGAGGGACTGTTTGACAAATGTGTGCCGTCATAGTAGCTACGTCCACAGTCATAATATTGAAGTCTTCTAGCTGTTCCCAATCTTCGCACTTGCTACTCCTATACAGTGAACTCCTTTCCCTCTACACACCCCTGACAAACACACAGAAGGGTGTGGCTATGCTAAAGGTCAGTTGAAGGGAATGACTGAACTTCAAGTTAGAAAACTCCTCACTGAATACTGTAGAAACAGGAAAAAGTGGGATGGGTATAAATTTAAGAAGTATTTAGACCACAGCAAGGTAGCTTGTTTCTGTTAACTATTTGCAGTAGGAATGGAGAAGCAAGAGCCTGGGGAAACTTCTTGGAGTCTGGCTTGGGAAATTAGTAAGCCTAGAGTGGCCCTTCAAGAAATAGAACAACTCCTGTGAGTAGCAGGAGACAGACCTTGAGTTAAACTGTGGGGTCTATAGAACCAATAGCTGGGTGGGAGGATTTTGCCTGTTGAGTTCGTGGTGGGGATGTTGAGCTAAAGACTTAGATTTCAGAGATGGGAGGTTTTGAAAGGAACCTTAGCATTTTTCTTTTCTCCTGGCAGAAAAATGATTTTATATTATTAAAAATGAAAATAATACTCATGGTGTACAAACTCTGTGCCAGGCATTGTTCTGTTGTATCCTATAAAAATCCAACAGTAAACTACTTTAATTTTACAAATGAGGAGCCATGCTATAGAAATAATAAGAAATTTGATCAAGGTATCCCAACTCACAAGTCTCAGAGTTAAAAATCTAAATGCAATATCTAAAGCTCAGTTACTATAGGCTTGTTCAGATGCATTCTATTAGACTATTAAGACAATTGTACTATGGTAGGAACTTAATCATAATTGTCTGAAGCATTTAACTATAAAAATATAATGTGTGGGGCCCAGGGTTAGCTCAGTGGTTCTGGCACCTGCCTTGCAAGCGCAAGGTCCTGAGTTTGATCCCTGGAAACCACATATAATCCCGGTAACCAAATACAATCCCGGTAACCACATACAATGCTGGGTGTGGAGACTCACGCCCACCAGCAATCAATACCACCTACCACAATGTCGGGCGTGGTGGCTCACGCCTGTAATCCCAGCACTCTGGAGGCAGAGGCAGGAGGATTGCTGAGTTCGAGTCTTGCCTGGGCTATATAGTGAGCTCAGAGCCAGCCTACATTACAAAGCAAGACCCTGTCTCAAAAAAAAAAAAAAAAGAAAAAATATATATGATGTGTAATCATGATCTCTTCACCTTACCTGGTGTGTCAAACATGGAGCAGAGACTGAACAATTTTATTGTAATGTTCTAGCCTATTCTTTTTTTTTTTTTGAGACAGGGTCTCGCTTTGTAGTTCAGGCTGGCCCTGAGCCCACTATGGTGCCCAGGCAAGCCCCGAACTCTGCAATCCTCCTGTCTCTGCCTCCCGAGTGCTGGGATTACAGGCGTGAGCCACCACGCCCAACATTGTGGTATGTGGTGTTGATTGTTGGTGGGTGTGAGTCTCCATGCCCAGCATTATATGTGGTTACTGGGGATCAAACTCAGGACCCTGCGCTTGCGAGGCAGGTGCCGGAACCACTGAGCTAACCCTCTGACCTATTCTGATGTATCCTTTCACCCTTCACTATTAAATACCACCACTCATATACTCTTAGATGCTGATGTCCATTGTGCATTGATCAACTTGCCTGTATAGCTAACAAAATACTTGACATTCACAATTTAAAGGATGAAAAATTTATTTTAGTGAAAAATTTAAGATTCAGCCCATGGTTGACTGGCTCCAAGGCAGAAACATCAGGGCAGAGGAGCAGATTGGAAAGGCTGCTCCCTTCATGGTTTTTGGGGAACCAAGCAGAGGGAAGGTGTACCACAGAGGATGGACTACAGACCCAATATAGTCCCCAAGGCATTGCACCATCACACACCCAAAATACATCCAGCAGTATTTACCGATCTTCAAGGTGTCTCTAAAGCTAGTCAAGTTAACAATCAGGCTGAAATTAATTAGGTATCTACATGAATAAGAATGATTTTAGTAATGAGGGGTTAAAAACTGTGATGGAGGGGCCAGGGATTTAGCTCAGTGGTTCCAGCGCCTGCCTCTCAAGAGCAAGTTCCTGAGTTTGATCCCCCAGCACCACTACAATGCTGGGCGTGGTAGCTCCTGCCCACCAGCAATCAACACCACATACCACAGTGCTGGGTACGGTGACCCACGTAATCCCAGCATTTCGGAGGCAGAGATGGGGTTCGCTGAGTTCCAGGCTCGCCTGGTCTCCATAGAGAGTGCAGGGCCAGCTTGAACTACAAAGTGAGATCCTGAAACTGTGATGGTAATAAACGGAAACAAAACTTATGTATTTAGGTGGAGGAGGTTGTGGGGTGGATAGGGAAATGGAAAAAAATGAGAATTAAATTGTGTCATATACTGGTACAAATTTCCAATGTCGAGTGTGTTCATTATATGAGGTGTATAGACAATACCAATAAAGATAAAAATTTTAAAGAATGGAATATAGATAGAAATTAACGTGAAAGTGTAAACAACTGGAACATATCAGGGAAACAGTTCCACCTCTGTAATACTATATTCTTGTAAGGAATACTATTGAGAAATATGAATTATTGAAAATCCCTCCAAAAAAGAATGGATGTAGATCCATATCTCAAATCTTACGCTAAATTTAAAAAACAGACAACATATATCTAAGAAACACTGAATCTGTTGGATAATAAGTAAAACTCTTGAAGACACAGGGATAGGCAAGGATGTAAATGTGGTGTATTTACACAGTGGAGTGCTTCTCAGTCCCAAAGAAAGATACATGAGACATTCATAGGAAAATGGGTGGATATTAAGGCCATAGTGCTAGGTGAGAAAAAGGAACGGCTGTATATAATATGCTTTATTTTATATGAAGATTCCAAACTATAAATCAAGAATACAATAAAAGAGAGATAGATGATATGGAAACAGGGAGAGATGACAGCCTTGGCGGAGATGGGAAGTAAAGTTGGGGAAGAGAGGGAAGACCAGGGAGGAAAAGAAGAATAAAATGATCACAATGTGATATGTATATGTACCCATTCCCCATGGTGAATTCAATCGCCACGTATCACAAACATATAAAAATGAAATAAACTACTGAATTAAAGCTTAACTACCATATACTAAGTTTATAGGTTGTATTCGGAAGTTACTGGCTTATAAATGATATTAATGGATTTTAAAATATACTAAAGGGTAGCAGACTGTATCATTTGAGAATTTTCTTCCCGACTGTATCATTTGAGAATTTTCTTGTGCTTGGGAATTGATTAGATAAAATGGCATTCCTGTCTAAATCACCATTATATGGAACAAGTATTGGTCATCAATATCCCACCATGGGATTTTTCAATGTATTGTTCAGTAGTTTTTTTTTTTTTTTTTTTGAGACAGGGTCTCGCTTTGTAGTTCAGGCTGGTCCTGAGCTCACTATGGTGCCCAGCCAAGCCTCAAATTCAGCAGTCCTCCTGTCTCTGCCTCCGGAGTGGTGGGATTACAGGTGTGAGCCAACACACCTGGCACTGTAGTATGTGGTATTGATTGCTGGTGGGCGTGAGTGACCACGCCCAGCATTGTTGTATATGGTTACTGGGGATCAACTCAGGACCTTTGGTTTGTGAGGCAGGCGTCAGAACCACTGAGCTAAATCTCTGACCCTCTTCAGTTGTTTTAAAATTAATGTAGTCTTCTCTTATAGTTGCTATATCATATGATCATTTATCCAGGATGTAGAGGGTTACATTGAAAAATCTTCTGTCAGATTTTTTCATAACTGAAAGATACAAGGATTTCTCATATAATCCAGTAGAAAATATAGAACATAAAAATTTATTTTTCATTGATTATGTTCTGTTACTTCCAGAAATGACGAAAGAAAAAACGCAAAACTCATTAATATAATTTTCCGTTGCAAGATTGAAACTAAATTTAACATAAACGCTTCATTTTAGTCTGATTTTTTTTTCTATTTGAATCAATCATTATTGGTATATTATATGTACACATCTTAATTACGCTCAACAATGGAAATTTGTACCAGTATATGACATTGACGCAGGAGAGTTAAGGCCTAACTCCCCACCTGAAACGCGAGTTCATGTTCTCTAAATATCAAAGAATGAATTTTAGGAACGACAGAGGTTTGAGAAGGAAAATTTTATTGAGAGAGAGAAAGCTTCTGCTTTAAGAGAGACAGAAGGGGGAACCCGGAAAGTGGGTAACCCCCTTACCTCACTTTTTACAGCGCTTTTATGGAGCAAAGCCATAAGGGGAAGCGGGTCTGAAATAGGGGGCTACCATTAAGATTAAAAAAAGTGGACCAGGTACAGTGGGGAATTAACAATCAGACAGGAATTTTTGACTAACTCGTTTTCGGGGAGGTGGGTTAAAGTGTCAGCCCTCCACCCCAGGAAGTTGGTGCCTTCTTTAGAGTATGTGATGGCTACCTATTTGGGATATCAATGGCATCTATTTATCCCGAATGGGTGGGATAGCTTTTTCCTGGCACCATTAACCTCCAAGTTGGTTTTCTTTGTTCCTTTTCAAGGACCAGTCCTATTTATCTGCCTACATATGTCTAGCTGGCTTTTCTACCTATAATAACATGACTTAATTCTCATTTTTCCCTTCCTCTACCACCCTACAACCATCGCCTCTATAAGCACAAGCTTTGATTCCTTTTATTTACCATCATATTTTTTCTTCCCCTCATTACTTACCACTAAATCCCACTTCCCTTTGAATATTTACTTTTTCACAATACCTGTCATACATTCTAGAGCTCATTTACAACTTCAGTTTCTCATACCAAAGAAAAGATATGATATTTACACATCTGTGACCTATCTATTTCACTTATGAGTATGTCCCTAAGGTAAGTCCATTTGCGTATAAATGACTCAAAATTATCATTTTTATGGCAGAGTAATACTACATTTTATGTAAATAAAATCTTCTTTAGATTCTTTCTAAGATTTAGCTATGACGAATTGAGCTGATATAAACATGGGTGCACATGTGTTGCTGTGATAAGAATCTTGTAATTCTTTTGTGTATATCCCCATAGGGGAATAGCAGGCTAAAGTGAGACCTCAAATCCTGGTTTGCTGAGGAAACTCCACACTGATTGCAATAGTGGTTGTACCAGTCTACATTCTCACCAAGAGAGCAGAAAGGTTCCTTTTTCTCCACAACTTTGCCAGTCTTTGTTGCTGGCTAATTTCACTTGATCTTAGCCAAAAGGCCGAGAAGCGATGTTGCTGGCTAATTTCAAAGTAGCAGCTATTCTTTGTGAAGTGAGATGAAATCTCAGTGTTATTTTCATCTGTGTCTCTCAAATGACCAGTGGTGTTGAGCATTTCTTTATATACTTCTTAGCTGCTTTTACATCTTCCTCTGAAAAAGGTCTGTTCATTTCAGATGCCCATTTTTTTGAGACAGGGTCTCGTTTTGTAGTTCAGGCTGGCCCTGAGCTCACTATGTAGCCCAGGCAAGCCTTGAACTCACCAATGCTCCTGTCTCTGCCTCCCACGTGCTGGGACTACAGGTGTGAGCCACCACGCCCGGCACTGTTATGTGGTATTGATTGCTCGTGGGCATGACTAACCACGCCCAGCATTGTATGTGGTTACGGGGATCAAACTCAGGGCCTTGGGCTTGCGAGGCAGGAGGCAGGCACTGGAACCACTGAGCTAAATCTCCAGCCCCATATGCCCATTTTTGAATTTGGTCTTTAAATTTTGGGGGTGGGCTGATTTTTTAAGCTCTTTATATATTCTAGATAGTAGCCTTTGTCTAAGGAATAGCTGGTAAAGATTTTTTTTCCATATTGTTGGTTGTCTTTTTGCTCTGCCAATGGTTTCTTCTGCTGTACAGAATCATCTTAGTAAGATGAGATCCCATTTGTTGATTTCCTCTGCTAGTTCTCATGCTGTAGAGGTTGTATTCATAAAGTCTTTCCCTAAGCCATTGTCTTCAAGAGTACTACCTAACCTGTTAGGTTTAGACTTCCTGTTTTAATATTTAGGTCTTAAATCCACTTTGATTTTAGTACATGGTGAAAGAAACAGATCTAGTTTCAATTTTGGCAGGTCAAAAAGCCCAGTTTTTCCAGCACACCATTTGTTAAAGAGACTGTCTTTCCTCTGTTTTACAAAAATGAAGTCAGCATATCCAGTGTGCAAAAGTCATACATACTTTTAGTACTGGGTTTTAATCTTCACCTATGAAGACAGCTTTTACTGAATTGATAAATAGAGCATTGAGATGACTTTGTAATATGCTGATTTCAAAATGGATTTATAACTTTTCTTAAAATAGTGATTTCATATACTATTTCAAGTTGTTGTTCATATTCCAGGGAAATACAACTCAGACATGGTATTAGTAAAATGTATATTAGTCCTTTACCTTGAGGGAGCCAAATAAAATATGCCAAAGGTATGAGAAATTTTAGTTTTGCTGTTATTCATTTTTTAACGTTTAGAGTAATGAAGCAAACAAAAATGTGTGTTTGGTCCAAAAAAATCTCTTGCACAAGAGGCTCTTGGATGGAGAAATGTGGTCCAGGGTGGCAGGTTAGTGCAGTGGTTCCAGCACCTGCCTCGCAAGCTCAAGGTCCTGAGTTCGATCCTGGTAACCACATACAATGCTGGGCATGGAGACTCACGCCCACCAGCAATCAATACCACGTACTACAGTGTCGGGTGTGGTGGCTCACTCCTGTAATCCCAGCACTTGGGAGGCAGAGACAGGCAGACTGCTGAGTTCGAGGCTTGCCTGGGCTACATAGTGAGCTCAGAGCCAGCCTGAACTACAGAGCGAGACCCTGTCTCAAAAAAAAAAAAAAAAAAAAAAAAAAAAAAAAA
>PVIC010018046.1:0-24184 GCA_004025085.1 Thryonomys swinderianus
TTTGTTAGATTCTATATTGGATACTTTGAGCTTATGAGTTACCTCTATGTCTGACTCCTCACTGCACAGCTCCGGGATACAGTGGGCTGGTGGGCAGCCTTCAGTCCACTGGAAATGGACTGAACCCTGCAGCCGGGTCTGCGTGCTGCTCCCTCAGTCCAACGGAAGCAAGGCACGGCGGGGCCGCATCCTCTGGGTCTGGTCCGCCTGCCGCTGGTCCCTCAGTCTGCCGGGAAACAGGGCACGGTGGGCCCGCAGCAAATGGAGACACCTGGAGGATATACTAATAAGTGAAATCAATAGATCACAGATAGACAATTCCCAGATCTTCCCTTTGGCATGAACACCTGTAGATGCAAATGAGTTCTAGAAAGTAGGACAGCTTTTATAGAGTGGAATATTTCTATAGGAAACTTGGTGTGGGAATGTGATGAGGGGAAGGAATAAATACGATACAGAAAGAAAATAAAAGAGCATGTATAAAGTGGGGAGGAGGGGGGAGTGGGTAGGGATATGGGTAAAAATGAGAATTAACTTGTGGCATATACTGGTACAAATTTCCCAATGTTATATGTGGTTTTGAGATGTATATAAATTGTACCAATAAAGAACTCAATTAAAAAAAAGAATATGAAGAGGCGTTGAGTTTGGCACAGGTGGGAAGGATAGGCAATACAAGATGAAGCTATAAAATGTTGTTTAGGACAGAAAAATCACTTATTCGTGGGTAATGACTAGACTGGGGATGCAAATGGAAGAGCAGACTTAGTGATCTTGTCTATTATTTGGTAAAAATTCAGACAGCAAGCTCATCAGCTGACATACAGTGATATATCCCACACAAAATCTGATCATGACATACAGGTTAGTTTTCATGTTTCCATGAGTCTGTTCCTCACAGCACTTCTTGGAGAACATTTTTATCCAATTATCCCTGAAGAGTTCAAATGTGTTTACCAAGGCAAAGGAAAGAAGTGAGAATATGCCTGGAAAATAAAATACAAATTGCTTGATGTGTTGACTTCAATATTAAATAAAATGTACCAATTTTTTGTTCTACTTGAAAATATGCTCACAACTTTTTGCATCAGAGCTTAAATACAGGTTTTCAACTTGAAGTATATTTCTTATTTGAACATTATTCAACACTTGATATAAAATATACAAGATGCTGATATTTTATGGCTTACCATAAAATATAGCTCTTGAGACAACCTCATATTTTAACACTTCTTCTTTTGCACATTTGGGTTTCTTCTACTACTTTTTACTACCTCATTCTGTTTAAGCTTCCTTGAATTGTTTAAAGTATAAAGAGGACACATGCCCAATCCCAGCTGAGTATACGTGGTCTATCCCTAATCTATACACATGCCAAAACCACAAATGAAAACACAACAACCCCCCAGACCCCAACAATTCTTTCTTTTCTTCTGAAAAAGTGCAAATATAAATTAGGTGTTAGTTTCCCCTGCTTGATTACTGCTTGTGATTTTCTCTGGCAGTTTCAGAAAGTCAGCTACTCTATAAATAGTATTTTCTGTATTCCTCTGTTAGAACAAGTATTTTGCTTTTGAATATGTGTCTGCTCCTCCCTACCACTTTACCTGCCAGAGGTTAACTTCCTTAAAACCTAGGAATTGTTTTCACATTAAAATAAAACACATACTAAATGAAGGAAGTAGAGGTTTAGCTCAAGGAGTATATAGCTGCTAAAAATTATGCCATTTGAAAATACGACAAAGAAGAAGAAAGCTGAAAGCCACATGCAATGGTATCACTGAGCAGAATTCATGGTCTGTAGTGAAACATTAAAAATATTGTTTCAGAACATCTCCTTGAAGAAAAATGTTTCCTCGTCAGATTCTTATAGAGTGAAAACCCATTGACTCACTTGCCAGTTTTTAACATGGTTTTCCTTTAATTTAGGTTTTTTTCCTTATGACTTTCTGTCAAATTACCAATTGATAAACTTGACACTGTTTTGTCAGCCAAGTATGACTGGTTGGAGGATGAGGTGGCCAGCTGTCCTTTCCAGGCTACTGTTGTCCCTTACATAGAATTGAATGGGATAATTTATGAACATGAAAGTTTAACGTGTATCTAGGGCAAAAGAAGAAAAATGCAAAAGAAATATTCTAGAAAAAAAATGTTCTGACCAAAAAAGAGATGATATACTCAGCATACAAAGGGAACAGCTGCAAAAACAAGAGGGAAGTGACAGCAAAGTCAACGTTCATCATCTCTCATATATTCTTTCTGACATCAAAGCCAGCATGTCCCATCAGAAACCTGCTTGATCTGGTGCCAGTGGAACTGAGGATAGCATTCTTTGATTAGTTTTAGGTGTGGTGCTCAGAAACTGTTCTGTGCCTGTGTCCTGAATCCCTGTGATTGACAAGTCTCTGTTATTGATGGGCCATGCCAAATTACCCAGCTGCTTTGCTATGCTCCACTCTCCTGCCACTTTACCTTCTAGTCTCCACACTTCCTATACTCCAATAATCTAAGTGACACATGTTATTGTTCAAAAGAGCAGAATTCCCTATGATTCTAGGTTTTTAAAATAAGTTTTATATGTCTTTGGCTTCTTATGTCAAATTTCAACGGTTGTTTTATAATATCTCTGTGTGAGCCAAAAATCTTCCCCTAAAAAGATAAATAACAAGGAGGAGTTCAGGTTTTGTCTCCTAAGTGAACTGTTCCAATGACATTTAAGTTCCCAAAAAAAGTATGATTTAAAAATTTCATCCAAAACTCAGATCCATGTGTTTGAGAAACTCTGTAGTTAAGTAATTAAGTATAGGATAGAGTGGTATATTCTATAGACCCAAAGTTTGTCTTAACATATAAATTCACAGACTGAAAAAAGCCTTATAAAATCATAAGAAGTATGATTAGTGAAAATGGGTGGGTACCCTTTAGAGTTAAAGACAGAGAGACAAAGAGAAGGCAATCAAGTTACACCTTTCCACAGCATAGCTTCACTGACATTCCTTTCAACTAGGCCTCAGTTCCCAAAAATTCTGACATATTCCAATAGTAACATCAAATTATGAGTCTTTCAATGAGTTAATCCATTGATATCATGGCTTTAATTATCCAATTAGTAATGCAATGTCGGAATGTTGGGGTTGTGTCCCACAGTGACAAAGGATGAAACTGTAGATGGAGGAGGTAGAGTAGAAGTAGATTAATTTAGAAGATCTAAAAGCAAGGTGGAAGAGCTCCTGCCAATCAGGAGGCACTCTAGAGCAGGGTACTCCTAGGAGACTTTTTTTTCTAACTGCTTCAAAGGAGTTCAAATGGGAACTCCTATTGTGTAAACAATATAATCTTTATCCTACAGAAAATGATAAACTTTTGAAGATCTAATCTACGTAGTGTTTATGTAGTATCCATGCAAGTCCCCATGTACTTGAGTCAAGGATTACCTGATCGTACTCGGAGGAGGTTCCTCGCAGGTGAGAGACACCTGACAGATGTTTTTGACTGGTCGGCAGATTCTACTTTGGGTTTTCCAGCTCCATTTGGGGACATGTCTTTGTGGTTTATTATATCTCACTAATTTTTGTCTCATTTCCCCCTCTGAAGAGGATCAAAATATTCAAGTTGTAGGACAAGATTACATGACAAAGGTGTATCATCCTTTTTTTCAAGAGCATAAAACAGAAGCACAGCCTGTGCATGGAAGATTTCTTGCCTCTGGTGAAGGCTAAAATGTTCTGTGTTATGACTGACTTACACTTTCATAGGAATTTTTAAATTAGGGAGATGCCCTAACAGCTTTTAACTATCATGCCTATAAACGTGCAACCACACAATTAGGATGAGGCAGTAACCTATGAAGTCTTTATTTCCTGATTTATCTTGCCAAGAATGGGAGTCATGATAGAGAAAGGCATTTTTTTTTTTCCCTCTAACACTTGAGGCATGTTAAAGGAGTTATGTGTTCGGGACATATCAGCCATGAAGAGAAGAGCACCAGGGCAGAATTCTTTCTCCCCCTAGTGGAAGTCCCAAGCTCAAAGGAAAATGGAGGCCACCTTAATGTTTTCTATACTTATGTTAGAGCAGGATTAGCTTGGTTCCACAGGATTAAAATGAATGAACTCTTGTAGTAACATCCTGTAGAACATAATGGAGGATGTAACTGAGAGTACATAGAGAAGAAACAACCCTGAAGGAAAAGAAAAATGTTTATTTTATGATTAAGATTCTTTAGAGAAACAGACAAATAAATAAATGTAATTTTAAAAGTAGTTTCATTGGATTTACTTCATGCTCAGAGACTAGATAGATCAAAATGGCCATCTTTACCCTGGAGGAGCTGCTGAGATCCTGAAGCTGGGAACTCCAGAATAAGGACCAAGGATGTAGCTCCAGTTCAAAGAATCTCCACTGTCTGCCTCAATATCTAAAAAAATCTGGACTGAGCCCCGTGGGAAATGGCAGCAACACAGGATCCCTTCTCAGTTCATAGACCTTTTGTCTAGGAACACCTTCACAGATACACAAACATCCAGAGGTGTTTTGATAACCTCTTATGTTCCTGTAAACACAATCAAACTGACAATCAAGATTAACTATCACAAAATGCCTATCATAATAAGAGGTGGAACTGATCCTGAGATCAAGATGGGAAGATGGGCTGAAAATTTGTGGAAGTATTTTTTTTTCCTTTTTTGAGACAGGGTCTTGCTTTGTAGTTCAGGCTGGCCCTGAGCTCACTATGTAGCCCAGGCAAGCCTGGAACTCAGCAATCCTCCTGTCTCTGCCTCCTCAGTGCTAGGATTACAGGCATGAGCCACTGCGCCCGGCACTGTGGTATGTGGTATTGATTGCTGGTGGGCGTGAGTCTCCATGCCCACAGCATTGTATGTGGTTACCTGGGATCGAACTCAAGACCTTGCTCTTGCGAGGCAGGCGCCGGAACCACTGAGCTAACCCTCCGGCCCTGTGGAAGTATTTTTTTAAATATTACTTCTGTTTAGTACTAATTAACTAAAAAAGGTTGATTACCTAGAGACTTTTATAGCTAAATGGATGGACCTTGGGGCCATACTCTTAAATGAAATGAACAGCACATACATGTAAATATGGAACTGTTTCTCTGGTATGAGAAATTGAAAGTGTAAATGAGGACCAAAATGTATAATAGATATTAAGAAATTTTTAAATAGTTTAAAAGAGGGAAAGGACCTAGAGAGGAATGAGGAAAGGAAAGAAGGAAAATAATTTGTAAAGAAAAAGAAATAACATGTATATAGGGGGTGGGGGTAGGGATATGGGTAAAAATGAGAATTAACTTCTGTTATATACTGGTACAAATTCCTCAGTGTTGAATGTGATTGTGAGCTGTATATAAAATGTACCAGTAAAGAATTCAATTTAAAAAAATAAGAAAAGAAGGAGAAAAGAAAACAAAGCTTTTGTAAGGAATGGGTGGAGGAGTGACAGGGAGGAAAGGGCAACAGGAAAACATAACAACTAAGACATCATGTGCAGGTACTAATTTCCCATGATGAATGATCATAATGTACCAATAAACATAATGAAAAATATTGCTTCTGTTTTCTCTGAAGAGCTTCCAGGGAAATGATCAACTGACCTAGAGGATAGAAGGATAACTTTTTGAGATATAAATACAGATAAGAACAGAAGACTTACTTTACTGGAAGACCATAATATGATTTTCTGGAATCATAAAAAGCATACTTCATGTTAGCAGTCTTCACTAAAAGGAGCACATTTTAGCATTATTTCAATTTTTAGCTATTTTCCCCATAGCAGGAATGAACTGTATAGCCTCGAGCCTCTAGACAAGCATTTGATTACTTATCTGCCCACCAAGCCTCCTGTTTAGCTTTCTCTTTCACCAAGTTTAGCTGCACAGGAACAGGAGCAGAGTAGGCAGAAAGAGGGAGTTTTGACAAATAACAGATGAGGAAAGAGATAAGAGACCTAGAGGTACACTGACTTGTCTCAGAGATCACAGAACACATTTTGATAAGTAGAAGAATAAATGATAGGATCACAGCGAGGAAGAGTGAAATGTTATAATATTTTTGAATATGAATTTCAAGTTCTAGGAGGTTTTATATAAAACTGAAATTAAAGACTCACCTTGCATGAGCTCAAGTGTTGGATGTTGAGATTAAAAGGAGACAGAGTGGTCATATTGGTCATGTTGGTCATGATGCACTCCAGAGTAGGATTTGATTATTGAAGGGGAGACGGTTATTACCTGTCAGCACACCAAGTAGCTAGAAGTTGAGGTGGCTTAATGGGTTATCTACATTTTAATTGGGATCATCAGTGTAATACAATACTGAGACGTTGACAGGAGACTAAAGATAAGATTTTTTGAGATCTGAGCTTTAGTCCACTGGTTCAGCAGGTGTCTGTGAAAAAGACATTGGTGATATAAACTCTTATAAACTTTTCTACAGAGTCAGATGATAAATGTCCATCTCCTATGCTTCCTCTTCCATCTCCCCTTCAGGTTCCTATTCTTCACCTCTCAATATCATACATAAAGAATTATTTGCTCACATTTGTATATAAGAAGGCCACAGAGTGAACTTGGTCTCTCGGCTATAGTTGCCAATTCCTGAACAAGATAAATGGTAGAGGGAGCAATCTGTAATAAATCCAAGCAAGGCAAACCCACAGCTGAAATCCAAGTCTTGTAATATATTCCGGTTTTAGAAAGACAAATGGCAGAAAAACAATCACCCGCTGTTACTCCTCTGCCATCTATCAGAATCTCCAAGTCTTGTAATATAAACAAAAGCAGACAATGAAGTAACCTCCAGTAAGTACAGTTTTAGTTGTCTGAAATTGAAGTGAAGGAAATAAAAAGAAATTGTATCTCCCTCATCAATTCTTTATTTATAAGGGTGAAACTAATGTTTAATCTCCTCAGTATTTTAGTTAAATTATGATTCAATTTATTTTGAGAAAATACTTAAGAGAGTAACTGCTGAGTAATTGGAATCTTGGCAATTTTCCCTGCACTTTGGAAATTTCATCATCACAAATTTCATTAAAAGGTAGACCATCTAAAAACATTAAGACTTCAGTGAAGCCCTTATTCAGACTTTTAAAATACCACATTTACAAGTTTCAACAAACTTACTCTCTGACCTGCCTCTCTTCTCTGCTCTTTAATTGTGAAAAAAAATTGTTCAATGTGAAAACATCAGAAAGGACAAGCAAGTATCAAGCTCAAATACCAGGTAAACAGTACCAAGTTAAACAAAATATCTCCTTCCATATATAAATGTGTCACATTTTTCTACCACTCAAGAAAGGTCAGATACAATATCAAATAATAGCCATAGGTTGACTCAATAGTTTGTTTCAAACCATAAACATTTCTGAGTTAGTACATACTATAGAAACAATGATTTGGAACTAAACAACTAACTTATATATGACTATTTATTACATTCAATGTTAACTCTCCACTACTTATTCAGAAAATAATGTGACTATGCTAAGTAAGATGTTATTGATATAGGTCTATAATATTCCCTAGAGTTCTTATGTTGGTGGTGGGTTGCCAGGTAATTGGCTTTTGGGAAGTGATTAGATCTTGCAGGATCTTTGACAGTCAATGGGATTAAAATTCTGATGAATTCACCATTCCCTGGACTTACTAGGAGGTGAGACTAATTGGATCATGGGGACAAGTCCCTGAGGAAAATATCAATATCAGCTCTTGTTTTCTACCTAGATTAAATATTCAGGTTGAACACAGAAATACAACAATTATGAATAAAACACATACACAATCCTGAAAATTGTGAAATAAAAAGAAAGAAGGAATTTTGGTACCTGAAGAATATGATTGCCTCTACCACCTAAAGTTACCTGTCAATATGCAACCTCACCATAGTAATGTACTGTATAGCTTATAATTAAGACAAATAATTCTTCTCAGCTTTAGAACAAAATCATTTCTATTTTACTTTCCTCTGAGTGGCCTGAATGGTCTTCACAAAGACTACGTTTTTTATGTGTTTGAGATTTTTCTTTGGCTGGTTAGATATACCTACATTTATAGATTTTGGATGTCACTGAGTCATTGTACTTCCTGAAAACTTTTTCAATCTTTCCTGAGCTTCAATTATTCTACCTTCTCCTACATCAAAGCAGTTAATTCTAGTACTAATAGTGTAACACTTGATACTTTGATGCTAGAAATGTTTCTTCACAGAAATATTTGGAGATACTAAAATGGATTTGTGAGGAAACTGCTTTTGAAAAGACTCGACAGGCAAAGTCATATCAGTGGTTACCAGTGTTTGAAATCCCAAAAGTATATTTTTTAAAATGTGGACAATACCCAAATAAGAACCATTTTATTGCAATTTTCATATTGTGATTTAAGTGTACACATAAAAGAAACACATAAAAAGAAAGTGTAAAGAAAAGTTATTAAAAATAAGATTAGCAATATTATAAAAGTACCACAAATGGCACATTTACCATGCCAAATGTTAAATAAAATCCCTATGAGCAAGACAGAAAAAAAAGTGACCATACAGAAAGAATTATTTTAGTATATGGGAAGGTTCAGCAGACCATTACAAAGGAGACAACTTTATACAGTGTAGGTTCTATGATGTTTTGTGATTTAGTATATATACTAGGGTCTCGCTTTGTAGTTCAGGCTGGCCCTGAGCTCACTGTGTAGCCCAGGCAAGCCTCAAACTCAGCAATCCTCCTGTCTCTGCCTCCCAAGTGTTGGGATTACAGGCGTGAGCCACCACACCTGGCTATGACTTAGTATATTTTTTAAATGTATCATTAACATATGTTTTACTATAGATTTTTCCCTTAGCCAGCTAATGTACTGATTTATCCATCTATTACCAATCTTAAATATCAGTAAAGACATTATTCCATGTAATCCATTCTCCACATGGTAATGAGCCACTTGCACTCCAGCATTCCGAAGTCTGGTAACATACATGAGTCCATCATCTCTTAAGACATCATATTGACAAGTGAGGATGTAGGTCAGAGGTAAACCATGCAACTTGCTGTCATCTGCCAGCAGAGGAGCTGCCCTCACATTTAGGAACCCAGGATACTTTTGAGATAACTCAGAGCTGCCATAAGTCGGATTGTTATAAACATGTCCTTTTCTAAACCTCTCAGGGAGCAAGGAGCTCCAGTTAACAAACTGGTATAAGTGCCTTGATTCTGCAGGTACGTGCTGGTTGGAAAGCATGGCTTTCTCCATTGATCTGTCTGTGGAGAAGTATTTGCTCCAGTATCTGACTATGTGTGACTTGTGAAGAAGTGGCATATGTGGATTTTCTCACCATGATGGTGAATCAAAATCAAGAGGTTGAAGTGCAGGATAAATTAAACCCTGAATCTTGAGTTTGAGCTTGACATCTGGGTCATGTAAGTGCTGAGAAGGAATTAAAATGATTTACTAAAATATTTTCACTTGAAAATGAAATAATGTAGTGTATACAATAAATTTATAATCTGAAAAAGGACAGTGACTGAAACACTATCTCAAGAGGCTTTAAAATATTCAAAATGAGTTTCTTGTACTAAATGTTAATTTCAGCATGTTTTTAACTGATGGAAAATCGTCTGTCCTTTATGCTTCATAAATAATGCAAAAGGATCTTAGAAATAATTATAAACTAATTTCTTTCCCTTTCACCAAAATTTATATCCCAAGAAACTGTATTAATCTGACCTCAGTAGATATATGTTAAATGTGAATGTTTATTAAAATAGAGTATCATATCAATTGTTTCTTAAATAAAAATGAAGGATCGGCTGTGACTTGCTTGTCATGATGCACCAATATGCTACTGTAAGAGAGTTTGGAATTCCATTAAAATTCCTGCTTGTTACAAGCCTAATGCTTTCATATTGGCAAGTATCACTGTCTGAAAACAGAAATTTACAAATGTTAAATTGTGACAAATAAAATATCCATACTGATTTAATAAATGTTTTAGTTTTGAAAAACATAAACTTTAAAAGATAGCTTCAAAGTCTTCAAATACATATGATGTAAAAATATATGTATCTTCTATATAAAATAAAGCTACTAACATGCCAAAATATTTCTTAAATTGTGGAATTTAGGTATATGTTAATTACAATTGTCGAGGGAACATTTTAGACATTTAAACTTTTTATAAAGATCATATCAGGATGTCACATATTTTTAACATACATTTATGTTAAATTTTTCAGACCTCAGAACATCTGTGACTTTAAGTCTCAGTTTTCTTTAGATGATGAAATGGATGTTGAGACTAATCATGTAACCTGAGCAAAGTCATATGTATAAGTCACCCTACCTCAAGGAATCAGGTCTCCTTATGCTTAATCTGTTGTTACCTCTGCTACACAAGGAAATGCACAGTAATAATTAGAAATTTCTGCCAGGTTTCAAATACTTCTTTTATATTGCAGCAATAGGAACTGACAAATGCAGCAATCATTGCTTTTGAAATTGTGCCCCAAAAGAAAATAGAAGACAAACCATTTTTGCACAAAAAAATAAAAATAAATACATACAGCTAATGTATCAATAGAAATATTTTAATTTGTTTTAAATCCACATATTGTAAAGTCAGCTTATATATATATATATATATATATATATATATATATGGTTAATATATATATTACCTTTCTCTGCTTATGCATACTACTATGAAAATATCTTCCATTTTAAATAATCAATGACAGCATTTTTCTATTTCAAAAGCCAGCTTTGTATAATATGGAATGAAAATGCTATTTATTATTACTACTGCCAGGTGTGGTGGCTCACACCTGTAATCCCAGCACTTGGGAGGCAGAGACAGGAGGATTGCTGAGTTCGAGGTTTGCCTGGGCTACATAGTGAGCTCAGGGCCAGCCTGAACTGCAAAGCGAGACCCTGTCTCAAAAAAAAAAAATTAAAATATTATTACTACTATATTACTTAGATACATGATTAAACATTATTTTTCATATATATACAAAATCCTTTGCATTTTTCATATTTATATTTTGTAAGTAATATGGAAATCTTGGATAATTTTCTAAAATAGTATGATTATTCTTGCATATAGTGGACCAATCCACTGAAAATTATTAATTGCATAAATTTTTACTTACTCTTCTCACTAGCACAATAGTTTATTGACATGTATAAAATTTATCAATGATCTAGTCAGATAGCTATAAGCTCACTAAAAAAGAAAAATATTATAGAAATAGAAAATATTTTGATATTTTAGTTATTTTATCAATATTCTTTTCAATATTTGTAAAAGTACTGTGCTTATATTTGCATGTATATTTAAATACATGTACTTAATATTTTCCAAGTAATCTATCAAAAAAGATAGATAGGACAAGCATCCAACCTGCTGAGTCACTGCTGTGGCTAAGTCCCCTCCTGCACTGTCTCCAGAGACACAGATTCTCTCAGGATTCACACCGTATTTTTCTAGAACATTTTTATCTAAAAACCACCTTAAAGCATTATATGTATCTTCAAACTGGACTGGGAAGTGATACTTAGGTGCCAGTCTGTAGCTGTGAGGAAAAGAAATACAGCTTTCTTACCACTTTTTAACATATTATATTACAGCTTAATATGATTTGGAAAAATACACATGATTCTACCATATTCTGAATTTTGAATTGAGCATAGCCATGAACTCAGCACAAATCATGAAGTACTGGCACTGACAAGCATTCTACTTTTTCTCTTCAACTTCTGTTAGGAATTAGAGAAATTATCCTTTCTAAAAAACATTACCAGCAAGTAATTTTGCTTGTTCTGCCTTAAAGGAAATGAATTTAAATAAATGCTTACGCAACTGAATTTGGTTGATCAACATTGTGTTTTTTAATTTCATCCATGTTGGCATGTATATCTATGTTCCTGTTTACCAGTCCACAGTGTGAATATATCACACTTTACTTACTAATTTGTAAACTTCTCTGTCACTTTCTGGAGTTTAAATTTAAAACTGTACAATGTTTGTGCCAGAGGTTAATTCACCTATAAATTTAATGTGTGAAAGTATTCACTTCAAAATTGATCTATAGGTTTAACATACAATTTAACCTTGTAACTAGTTGAGTTGTTTAAGAATAGTTTTAATATTATAAATTCACCTAGTGCTAATGAGATGTTTATTTTATGAGTTATCTTTTACTATTCATACTCATCATTTAAAACAAATTATTTATAAATATATTTACAGATAATCATTTAATTTTAGGACATTCATTCTTTTTTTTTTTTTTTTTTTTTTTTTGTAGTTCAGGCTGGCCCTGAGCTCACTATGGTGCCCAGGCAAGCCGCCGCGAACTCAGCAATCCTCCTGTCTCTACCTCCCGAGTGCTGGAATTACAGCGTGAGCCACCACGTCCTGCACTGTGGTATGCGGTGTTGATGGCTGGTGGGTGTGAGTCTCCACACCCAGCATTATATGTGGTTACCGGGGATCGAACTCAGGACCTTGCGCTTGCGAGGCAGGCGCCGGAACCACTGAGCTAACCCTCCGGCCCAGGACATTCATTCTTAAGGGCTATCTATGAGTTAAGTTGGAAGGTAATCCATCCTAATTAATTCTCTCTTCAGATGATACAATTTAAAATTTTATGAAAAATATTTTTGTTTCTCTTCTTTCCTCTTTTTTTCTTTCTTTAAGACAAGTTCTCCTTTTGTACTTCAGATTTCCTTTGAACCCACCACATAGCTTGGGCTGGCCTCATCTCACAGCTATCTTCCTGCTTCACACTCCAAAGTGCTTGGATTACAGGCAAATGCCAACCTCACTTGAAAATATTCTTCACTGTCACTTATTCCTGTACTCACAGATAGTACATAAACATGCACACACACATTTTCACCATGCCCATCACAGTCAATTTAACTTAATTGTTTAGTTTCCTTCTCACTGTCATTGGAGAGACATTAATTATTAGCATAATTATATGTCAACTATCCATGAGAACTGAGAAAAACCTGATAGGAGAGACATCTGTCCTCAAAACAAGACAACATAGATCTTACTCGGGTGATACAACAACCGCATTGAGTCTGTCTGCTGTCCACCTTAATATCAGATCAAAAGCAGGGGAAGCTAAAATCAAAAGAATAAAACCAAGATGTTAGTGCTAATGGACAAAGAAAGAAAAATCTTTCTCCTCAAGAAAAATCTACTGCACAGTAGTGCATACTAAAATAACACAAGGGTAACTTTAATATTGTAGTTCTATGATTAAGAAAACATCTATTAAGAACTAGGAATTTGGGACTTCAAAGGGAATCTTCTGATTGTTCTTTATTCCTTATACCTCTTGTTCGGCACATTTTGCCACTGACCATTCTTAGCCTGCTACACTCTCTGAAAGAAGAAACCATGTGCCTTGCTGGAAGAGATACTGATTTGGTTGTTTTACATGATGAATATATGCAGATAAACACAGACAAGACATTGCTGGGATTGGTGACATTTGCCTAAAACGCAGTATTAGGAGACTGAGAAGAGGATTGCAAATTGGGGCCCAGTCTTGACAACTTACTGATTTAATAAGGCTATAACAAAGTACAAAAAAATGTAAAAAATGGCTTGGAATATAACTCTGTACAAAAGCTATATTTTCAGTCCACACTAACAACCTGATCCCCAAATAAGTCACTGAATTGACTAACGTACTGTCCTATAATTTAGCACAAAATACATGAAGAGAATTATGGTAACATTGAAACCCCAGCAAAATATATATGAGACAAGAGATATCACACCTGAATAAAAATGGACTAGAATTATGTTCCCTCAAAAATCTAGAATACCTTTATTTAGTTCTTTCTTCTATACAGCTCTCATAAATTATAACTTGTAGAACCTTGTCATTGTTTTCTCATGTAGGACCAAGATTTGATGCTCTCTTCCCATCTCTATTCCTCATCCATGTCTGATTACTTCGTTAATGCTTTAAATCTTTTCCCTCTAATGTCCCTTTAAACAACCATCAGTCAACAACTCCATCTTTATCCCTTATCTGTTTCTGTTTATTTTGTTCGTTTCCTTGTTTGTTTGTTTGCCTGTTTGCTTGCAGTACTGGTGATCAAACTCAGGATCTTGTGCTTGCCAAGCAGGCACAGAACCATTGGCCTACATCCTCCAATCCATTTTTATTATCTTCAATCGACCAACTTGCTCATATACCGCCCACAAAGAAAATCAAGTAAAATGTTCTGCCTTAGCTCTTTTAATTTATAATTTTCTTATTGCTTTTTACTTCTAATACCTTCAAAGAAATTATTC
The DNA here is from genome assembly GCA_004025085.1 of Thryonomys swinderianus. Lineage (NCBI taxonomy): Eukaryota > Metazoa > Chordata > Mammalia > Rodentia > Thryonomyidae > Thryonomys > Thryonomys swinderianus. The sequence continues at coordinate 14,328 of PVIC010018046.1, forward strand.
CTCTCATGTGCTTTATTTCCCATTTTTTGCTTGTTGCAACACATTTCCCAATAAATATCCAATAAGACCATCCAAAAAGTATGAAAATAAAACCTTTAGCATGCAAGTTAAATATTTCTATGCTACTTAGTTGAATTCTATTTGCCATTCACCCCTTCTCATTAGTCTTTTTGTTTGAATTTCTTTTATTCCTAATTTCTATACCCATTTTTTATGGAGGTTTCTTATTCTTCAGTCTCATATTTATGTCTAAGTTTTTCAGGGATCTGGCTTCATTCTCACTGTCACCCTATCAGAAACAGGACTATCATCTCATCTCAAAATCTCTGTCTTTATCCCCTCTTCATTCTCAATTTTTATTTTTGTAAATTCTTATATCATTTAATGTATTTGATTAATTACATTTATTTACACATTTTTGTCTGAACTAATGCATTCTTCTCCCTGGATTTCAGAATTCTTAATTCCAATTCTGTATCATCTCCTCCAGATGATCTGTATTCTATTCATTTGATGTATACAGATAGATATAAAATATTCTAAGACTCAACTCAAATGGGTTTAGTGACTTTTCTGTCAAGACTAACTTTTCTAGTGCATTATCTCAGTGTGTCCACTTCTGAATATGCTTTTTTTCTCTACTCTAACAGATTTGCAACCAACCTTTGTACCCAATCTCAATTACTCTCTTCTACTGCTTCAACACATATGTCACTTTTGATACACTGTATTATTTGCTTGTGAATCAGGTGATTAGAGGTTAGCTCCATTAGAAGATAAGTTTCAAGGAAAATTTTGTATCTCACAAGTTATCACAACAGTTCTTAGAAAAATGCCATGTTCAAACTTCATATGCAACTAATGAACTTCCATATTACTTTGTCCTAGAATGTCAGGTGGGAAATGATAGAATTGTCGATGTATGTCTGCATGAAGTCTTTCAATACAAGGGAAGACACATTGTGGTTTCTCATTTCAATCTTACTTCATAAGGAAAGTCATATATAGATGGGCAATAGCAATTTGGTTATTTTTGCCTTCAGTGCTTTTTTTAAAAAGTAGTTAGAGAATTTATTCTAAAAAATATGAAAGCTTATATACTAGGCTTTAGGATTCCAGGGGTAAACCAGAAAAACATCTAAGAACCTCAGATAAGGGTGAAAGACAAGTAAAGAAGCTGTTGTAAAACAATGCCAATGCTCTGACAGCTCCACACCAGGGACTTGGAGAGCACAGAGCAGATGATTGCAAGAGCAAAGTGAAGGTGCAGAATTGAAAGCAGTTTTTGAATAGCAGGTGTCACTTTTTTCCAACTTTTGAAAGAAAGACATTTTATAAGAATTTCACTAATTTCCTAAGTAAAAGAAAAAATTCCTCCAGGCAGATATACTAGTGTTCTCAGAGATGAAGGGGCTCTTGTACATATAGGGAGTAGGGCTGTACAGTTGGATGAAAGAAAGCTGGCATGACTGAAGTTAAAGGTGTTTGGGAAAAGACTGTCTCTTTCAATTTGTCCTGCTGTCTTGGGACAAGACAAAGGCCTAGCATTCCATCGGAATTACTTTTAATAACCACAATCTGCCCACATATGAGGATGTAGAAATGAAAGTGAGACCAGGGAGGTTATAGAATAAGTTCAATGATTTGTGAAGTAGGGATATTTGCCAATATCCTAATTTCAGAAGTTAGCCTTTCAGTTCATGTCATATTTCTCCATAAAATGTATGACTCGGAATGTAAAGAAATTTCCTAGCAGTTGAGAGAGACCAAGCAAACTAAACAAGATAAACAAAGTGGCTCAAGAGCATAATGTATTACAACAACCAAATACTAAAAACAGATAATTGGGACATAAGAAACATTAATACAAAGTTTAAAAGGTTTGTCTTAGACACCTACAGACTTACCAAATGCACCATAGTTTGCAGATATGTATTGACCCCCATGAACATCTATGGCTCCTCACAGTTATCTGGGAGACGAATATAAACATAATATGCTAGGAGGACCCCCAAGATCAAAGTGTACAGCAACTTTCTTTCCATGCTGTAATCTCTATGCTTCTGTTTTCAGAAACACAGAAAATAAACTTATTGCCTCTGCCAGTAGAGAGAACTTTGATAAGCAGGGTTATCCAGCCCTATCCAAAAACGTTTTACATTTTGGATAGGGAGTTACTTATGTAAAAGTTACCATAACAAGAGTAAAATTTCACTGTTTATGTGGCAATAATGATTTCAATTATACAGTCAAGGTGTATTAAGAAATCTATGCAAGAGCTGCCAACCACCACATTCTTTTTTTTTTTTTTTTTTTTTTGCTTTTTGAGACAGGGTCTCGCTTTGTAGTTCAGGCTGGCCGTGAGCTCACTATGGTGCCCAGGCAAGCCGCCGCGAACTCAGCAATCCTCCTGTCTCTGCCTCCCAAGTGCTGGGATTATAGGCGTGAGCCCCCACATCTGGCATTCAACCACCACATTCTTAACTGTCACTCAGTAAATAAACATGAAATGAGAAACAATGTGGAAACAAATTCTTTTATTGTAACAGTTATTCACCGAAAAATAAGTACGCAAAATCTTTGTCATAAAATAGATCATTGTGGATTATAGAAAAGAAGTGAAAATATTATTTAAAAGATGGAAATGCAGAAGCAAAATGTCTTATATGGCTGCCCTTTCATTTACATTGTCTTGCCAGAGACAGAAGATTAACATTCAGCTACATTTATTTCTTGAGATTTTAAAAAAACACTCATGGTAGTGATAAGAATAGTAATAGTGGGCAACTATTATTCTCATTCACATCCTATAATAAGACATTTACATCTGAAATCTAAATGAGTCAAAACAATAAAACTACCAGTTCCATATCATTATTTCCCAATAAATGAATTAAATGAGTCTCAAAAAGTTTAAGTAAGTTGGTCATCATTTAACTGTAGGTAATACAGTCAGAAAAATGTAAGTATCATTTAACTGTAAGTATTACAGTCAGAAAAATGTAAGTAAAATAAGATATGAAAAATTATTTTAAAGAAAAGATCTTCCCTAAACCTCATGTGTATGGAAATATAAAGAGAAACTAAGATCACATTCTTATGTTTTTGAGGGCAATGTTGTTGATACTATAGTGCATTTCCTACCACATCTGTTTGTCTACATTCTTATATCTTCACTGTCCAAGACCTAGAATTAACCATGTCTTCAAGGAGTCCTGATTTATTTAAAACAAGGAATGAAAGTGGAGAAGTAAGCCTAGAAAGTGAGTATTATATTCACCTATGCTAGTTCAGCATAGTTTGTACACAGGTACAAAGAATACTCTTTGAAGTATGATTTCATATTCATTATTAAATTTAAAATTCCCCTCTATTATTTTCATATTTAAACATAGTTTTCAGATGAATACTTCATTTTCTTGTGAATTACTGAAATCAAATGCAGAACTATTGCAAAACTAGAATACACTGATAAAAAGTAAAAAAAAAAATCTTTAAAGAACAGAATATGACATATTGCTCAATGCAGCAAACTAAGAAAATGCATAAAGTTTATAAATCTTTTTGACATTTTTATGCATTCCTTTACCAACATTGTAGCAATATTCAAATAATTAAAAATCAGTGAAGGACTGAGGGCCACCCACAGGCCCACTGCATCCCGGAGCAGTGTGGACTCGGCTACCGGGTGCCATCCATTTCTGGCAGCGGTGGTGGACTGAGGGCCACCCACCGGCCCACTGTACCCCGGATTGGTGCAGACTCAGCTACCGGGCACTGTCCGTTTCCAGTGACGGTGGACTGAGGGCAGCCCACCGGCCCACTACAACCCAGAGCAGTGCACAGTCGGCAACACCGGGAGCAATTCCGTTTCCGGAGGCGGCAGAGGACTGAAGCCTGCCCACCGTCCCACTGTACCCCGGAGCTGTGCAGTGAGGAGTCAGGTACGGACCCTGGGCACCATCTCCACAACGGAGGGTTGAGGGCCTCCGCCCAGCCCCAACCACACCCTGGAGCTGCGTTGTGAGGACCCAGGTCCTAGAGGAGCTGGAGCCATCTCCTGCAACCCTCTACAGGAGGCATGCTCCTAGAGCTGCACTGAGAGACCAGGCAAGATTAAAAAAAAAGGGGGGGGGGGAATCTAGCTTCTATTTTGCCATCTACTCCTAGATCCCTCTATTCACCTCTTGTCCCTACACCCTCTCCTATCTTCCTGTCAGAAGCAATACCCAGAAGTAAAAGATTCTTAGGCTGCCCTATTTCTTCTTCTGTACTATTGTAAGAAGGTGTGCAAAATCTCCAACGGTCTTACAGCATACAGTTGATGCTGTTGTACATATGTTCTTTTGTCCTCTATTACCCACTGGCATATATGAGGTTCTAGGGTATAGGAGATCTCCATAAATCTGCTAACCCTATGTCATTCTCCTCCTGTCTCCTACCTCCCTGATTTCCCAGTGACCTCTTATCCCCAAAGGGTTAGGGGGGTATATTTACGATCTGTATGTTGTATACACATTGCTGATTAATTCTAAATTCTGGCATATAGACATAGAGGTAACTCATAAGCTCAAAGTCTCCAGAATAGAATTTAACAAAACTTTTTATCTTATTTACTGTGTTTAATACTGATATTGGCATTTATTGTATTTGTATTTATTGTATTTTTTTATTTATTGTATTTATTGTATTGGTAACAAACATAATGTGATTGTTCTGCTCAAATACCTCCCATGATGTGTCAGAACTGAGAACTCTCAAGGGTCATTACAGATTCAAGGAGGACCCCTCAGGAAAGTGCCACATCCAAAGGGCCCCAGATAATAGAAAGAAACCTGCAACAAACATTGCCCTGTCATCAGGCAAAGAAGAGCATTAATAACAACGAAAGAGTAGAAATTAGAAAATACACAAAAAAAACAGACACAAAGATCACCACCACAGGGAAATTCAGAGAAAAGGGAAATACAGCAAACTGAAACTCAAACACCAGGACTCTTGGAAATGGTAACTAAAGCAGATCTAGTAAAATGGAAATCAGAACTCATCTCTGAGATCAAAACAGGGATACTGTCCACAGTGAAAGACATCATTAAAGAAGAGATCAGCTAGATGATAGAATCCAAGATAGCAGAAGCAATGGAACCTTTTAAACAGATTCAAGCAGAACTCCAGGGAATGATGAAGGAGAATGAAAGCTTGTGCAGTAGCATGAATGAAGCAGAGAACCGAATCTCAGACCTAGAGGACAGCATAGCAGCCAGTGAGCAGGAAAGGTATAATCTACGGAAAAGAACAAGGGACCATGAGAAATCAATTCAACAGCTTCTAGATGACTCAAAGAAAAATAATATAAAACTGATTGGAGTCACTGAAGAAGCAGAAGACAGTGTAAAAGACATAAAAAAGCTATTGTCAGAGATAACAACAGAAAACTTCACAGGAAAAGAAATAGACATAGAGATAAATGAGGCCTATCAGACTCTAAAACTCTGTGACAAAAAAATATCTACACCTAGACATATAATTATCAAGGTTCCAGATGTACAACAAAAGAATGAAATAATGAAAGCAGTGAGAGAAAAGAAGAAAATCACCTACAAAGGGAAGCCCATAAGGATCACAGCAGACTTTTCAACACAAACACTCAACACAAGGAGAACGTGGAGAGAAGTATTTCAAGCATTGCAGGAAAACAACCTCCAACCTAGATTGTTGTATCCTGCAAAACTATCGTTCAGAATAGATGGGGAAATAAGATACTTCCATGATAAAGAACACCTGAAAAACTTCACAAATATGAAACCTGCACTCGAAAACATCCTAAAGAACATCTTGGGAAAAAAAAACACAGAAAATTCCATACCCACAAGACCCAGGAGAGTGAATTCATTGAGGCAAACAAGAAACTAAATAGAAAAGGGGAAAAGCAAAGAAGAAAAGAACCAAGAACAGGGAAACATGGCAGCTGTGAATATGTCCATATCAGTCATAACCATTAATGTCAATGTCCTCAATGTACCAATCAAAAGACACAGACTAGCAGATTGGATCAAGAAGCAAGATCCTATAATCTGCTGCATACAGGAAACACACCTAATTCAGAAGGAAACCCATAGACTGAAAATAAAAGGTTGGAAAACAATCCTCCATGGCACAGGAAACTGCAAAAAAGCAGGAGTGGCTATCTTGTTTGCAGATAAAATAGATTTCAAACCCAAGCTGATTAAAAGAGACAAAGAAGGTCACTATATTCTCATACAGGGAAATATCCAAGAGAAAGAAATAATAATCATAAATATTTATGTACCGAACTCCAATGCACCCAGCTATATAAAACAAACATTATGGGACATGAAAAGCCAGTTATCCATGAATAAATAGTAGTAGGGGATTTTAATACTCCATTGTCACAAATTGACAGATCAACTGGACAAAGAATCAATAAGGAAATATTTGAGCTAAATCAAACTTTTGAGCAAATGGACGTAATAGATGCCTACAGAATTTTTCACCCTTCAAAGCGAGAATATACCTTCTCAGCTGCTCATGGATCATTCTCCAAAATAGATCACATTCTAGTCCATAGGACAAGCTTATGTAAATGCAAAGGAATCGAAGTTATCCCCAGCATACTATCAGACCATAGTGCCTTGAAACTGCAGCTGAATAGCAGAAGAAATTCCAAGATCCTCGCAAACACATGGAAATTGAAAAACACTCTGTTGCCCAACCAATGGGCCACAAAAGAAATTAAAGAAGAAATTAAACAGTTTCTACAACTAAACGACAACCCCAGCACAACATACAGGAATTTATGGGATACAATGAAAGCAGTTCTGCATGGGAAATTCATAGCAGTGAATGCCTACACTCAGAAAACAGAGCAAACTGAAATAAACAATCTAATGATGAACCTCAGACAATTAGAAAAAGAGGAGCAAAACAAACCCAAAGCACATACTACAAAGGAAATTATAAGGATCAGAGCAGAAATTAATGCAATGGAGACAAAGAGAACAATACAAAAAATCAATGAATGAAAGAGTTGGTTCTTTGAAAGGATAAATAAGATCGACAGACCCTTAGCCAACCTTATCAAACAAAGAAAGGTAAAAGCTCAAATCCATGCTATAAAGAATGAAAATGGGGAAATCAGCACAGACCCAGAGGAAGTCCAGAGGATCATAAACATGTACTTTGAAAATCTATACTCCAAGAAGATGGAAAATCTAGAAGAAATGGATAGATTCCTAGACAAATATGAACTTCCAAAGCTGAATGAAAAGGATATAAAAATGTTAAACAACCCAATGTCAATCTAGGAAATTGAAAATGTAATAAAAAAAAAACCTACCAACAAAGAAAAGCCCTGGTCCTGACAGCTTCACTGCTGAATTCTACAAAACTTTTAAAGAGTTAATACCAGTACTTCTCAATCTCTTTAATGAAATCGAAAGGGAAGCAATACTCCCCAAATCATTCCTTGAAGCAACCATCACCTTGATTCCAAAGGCAGGGAAAGATCTCACCAAAAAAGAAAACTACAGGCCAATCACTCTAATGAACATTGATGCAAAAATCCTCAATACAATACTGGCAAACAGAATACAGAGAGTTATCAAGAAAATCATACACCCTGACCAAGTCGGATTTATCCCAGGGATGCAAGGCTGGTTCAACATACGTAAATCAATCAATGTAATACACTATATTAACAGACTCAAGGACAAAAACCATATGATTATCTCAATAGATGCAGAAAAAGCATTTGACAAAATCCAACACCCATTTATGATCAAAACCCTACAGAGAATTGGAATGGATGGGCTTTATCTCTATTTAATACAAGCTATTTATGAGAAACCAATAGCCAGCATCATACTTAATGGGCAAAAACTGAAACCCTTTACACTAAGATCAGGAACAAGACAAGGATGTCCGTTGTCTCCACTCTTGTTCAATATAGTGCTGGAAATATTAGCCATAGCAATCAGGCAGGACAAAGATATAAAAGGAATAAAGATAGGAAAGGAAGAAGTTAAACTGGCATTATTTGCTGATGATATGATACTCTATCTAGAGGACCCTAAAAACTCAACCAAAGACTGCTAGACTTAATTACCAAATTTGGTAGTGTTGTTGGTTACAGGGTCAATGCTCAAAAATCAACAGCCTTTGTCTACATAAACAACAGACTCACTGAAAGAGAAACTGGGGAGTCAATCCCTTTCACAGTAGCACCCAGAAAAATGAAATATCTAGGAATCAACCTAACAAAGGAAGTGAAAGACCTCTACTCTGAAAACTACAGGACTCTGAAAACAGATAGAAAGGGAAACCAGAAAGTGGAAAGATATCCCTTGTTCCTGGGTCGGGAGAACCTACATCATCAAAATGGCTATACTTCCACAACTACTATACAGAGTCAATGCAATTCCAATTGAAATTCCAACGGTATACTTCACAGAGCTAGAGAAAATAATACAAAAATTCATCTGGAAACACAAGAAACCTAGAATAGCAAAAGCAATTCTAAGCAACCACGACATGGTAGGGAGTATTACAATCCCCAGTTTAAAACTCTACTATAAAGCCACTGTGATAAAAAACTGCATCGTACTGGCAAAGTAACAGACCTGAGGACCAGTGGAACAGATTAGAAGACCCAGAAACAACTCCAGATACACTTAGCCACCTTATCTTTGACAAAGGAGCCAAACATCTCCAATGGAAGAAAGACAGCCTCTTTAACAAATGTTGCTGGAAAAACTGGGCTTTAACCTGCCAAAAGCTAAAGCTAGACCTATCTCTTTCACCACGCACAAAACTAAACTCACAATGGATATGAGACTTAAACATTAAAACAGAAATAATAAGCCTGTTGGAAAACAGGTTCGGTAAAACTCTTGGAGACATTGGCTTAGGCAGAGACTTTATGAATAAAACCTCTATAGCACAAGAACTAGCAGAAAGAATCAGCAAATGGGATCTCATTCTACTGAAAAGCTTCTGCACAGCAAAAGAAGTCGCTGGCACTGCTAAAAGACAACCAACAACATGAGAAAAAATATTTACTAGCTGTTTATCAGACAAAGGGCTATCATCTACAATATATAAAGAACTTAAACAGATCAGCCTCCCCAAGTTTAAAGACCCAATTCAAAAATGGGCATCTGAAATGAACAGACACTTCTCAGAGGCAGAAGTCAAAGCAGCCAAGAAGCATATGAAGAAATGTTCCACATCACTGGTCATTCTAGAGATTTTAATGAAAACAATACTGAAATTTCATCTCACTCAACAAAGAATGGCCGCTGTCACAAAATCAACCAACGATAAATGCTGGTGTGGCTGTGGGAAGAAAGGAACCCTTCTCCACTGTTGGTGGGATTGCAGACTTGTGCAACCATTGTGGAGATCCACGTGGAGATTTCTCAGAAAACTAGGACTAGGGGTCCCATTTGACCCTGCTATCCCCCTGCTAGGAATACACCCAGAAGAATTTTAAAAAATCAGCATTGGAAAGACAGATGTACACCCTTGTTCATAGCAGCTCAGTTTGTGATAGCTCAATCTTGGAAACAACCCAAATGTCCATCAACTGGAGAGTGGATAAAGAAGATGTGTGTTTTTTTTTATAAAATGGAGTATTACTCTGCCATAAAGAATGACAAGATCGATCCATTTAGGTGCAAATGGAGACACCTGGAGGATATACTAATAAGTGAAATAAATAGATAACAGATAGGCAAATTCCAGATCTTCTCTTTGACATGAACACCTGTAGATGCAAATGAGCTCTAGAAAGTATGACAGCTTTTATAGAGTGGGAATTTCCCATAGGAAATTTGGTG
>PVIC010018047.1:0-32056 GCA_004025085.1 Thryonomys swinderianus
CTTGCGAGGCAGGCGCCGGAACCACTGAGCTAACCCTCCGGCCCAGTTGTTCAATTTTTAACAGAAACGCTGTTCAGCATTTAACAGAAACCCTGAAACTAATGGATCCATGACCCGTCCCTGTTGAGTGTTGGGCCCCAGGGAACAATCTTCCCATCCCCCAACTCTTGTTCTTTCTTACAGTCCAGCCTTGCATCTATCCATCCTTAACACTAGATATAAACTGCTGGAGGCCAGAGATACATTTTTACCTGAGTATCTTTTTATCTGTCTGTCCCATTCATTATTTGCACAAGACAGTTTTTGATGTTTATTAAGAACAGAAACAACCTCTGAAAAGTTTTGTATCCAATTAACTAACTTCATTTCAATACCCAAGTAATGGTCAGAGATTTAGTTATAGCCTTAATTTGGGGCTTACCAGTAGGGACTTTTATTTATTTATAATTTTTTGAGACAGGGTCTCGTTTTATTGTTCAGACTGGCCCTGAACTCACTATGTAGTCCAGGGAAGCCTTGAACTCACAGCAATCCTCCTGCCTCTGCCTCCCAAATGCTGGGATTATAGGTGTGATCCAACCTGCCTGGCATTGTGGTATGTGGTACCCGGGATCAAACTCCAGACCTTGTGCTTGCCAGGCAGATGCTGGAACCACTGAGCTAAATCCCCAGCCCAATTTTTTTAAAAGTTTGAGACAAGCTCTCACTAGTTGTCCAGGTGGGCCTTGAACTTGAAATCCTTCTGCTTTAGCCTTCAGAGTGGCTGGGATTACATACGTGTGTCACCGCACTCAGTAAAGAGTATAGTTTTACTAACTTGAATATGTCACTAACTAAAAGACTTTCAAATCACTTAGCAGTAACAACTTTAAAAACAAATTCATATTTCAGATGTTTGTTATTTCACATAGGATAACATTTTCTTCCTTAACACTCGTTCTTAGCTTAATGCACATTCAAACATATTCAGGAAAATTAATAGTTCAGAAGGGTTTCTCTTTTTAAAATGAACCTTCATTCCACTGGTCCTTTGTGAATTTTAATCTTTTTTTTTTTTTTTCTGTTTAAAACTGCTGTGATCAACTTAAGTCACAGTCACTCCCCAAGTGTGATATTCATGAGATTTGGCGGAGATTTTTAAGCTTGGACGATTGAGAAACTAAAATAGTAATGTTGGTAAAGGACAAATGCCAGATAGTTTTGGACAGACCAAATATATATTTAATGACATCATACATACAATGCAGACAGTTCTCAATTTACAAACACGCTATTCAGAAGCGGCCCAAATATAAAACATACTGGGTGTACCTTCCTTAAAATCCTTGAGAGCACAGCCCCTCCACGGGGGCCACTATATAAACAAATAAATTAGTGAATAAAACAAGTAAAAATAAGCTTTGAAATTCTTACAGAATGTATAGCGTGAGGTGCAGCAGCAACGAGGAAGCTGGGAGAAGCTCTGGGGAAGCTGGTCGAGGTTCTTTCGTATAGAGTAGATTTGCCTAAGTGGTAACCCCCTGACAAAAATAGGCCAGGGGCACCTCCTCTCCCCAGGCCTCTCCCCAGCCCTGCAACGCCAGGCTTTTAAAATTCTCCAGCTTCATTTGCACTTCAGTTTCAGTTCTGTCTGTTCAGTTTTGTGCCTCTAGGCAGGCTTCGCTTCTCTGAGCCCTAGTTTCCTCAACGGCAAGGTAGTGAGTGCATGTGAAAGTGTGGTTGAGAAGTCAGAGACCCAAAAGATTATGATTAGAAAGAACCGCAAGCTTCAAGACACCCTTGCCCCGCCCCTGCAGAGTCACATGACCACTGGTCACGTGTGTGCGTTGCTGGGGGCCCGATCCAGCACTTTTCTGAAGAGTATGGGTGGGTTGAGGGTTCTTGGTCACTGTGAGACAGAAGACGTGGAAGATAGGTACAAAGGAAACAAAGATTAGCCCTCTAAGCCACAATCTAAATTACCCAAAGATATCTCTATTGGTACTCCACATCTTTATGCCTTAGGCTTGATTGTTTTTTTCTCTTCCAGGCCCATGGCAGCTAAAAAACCCCTTAAAGATACTGTGAACCTGCCTGGGGATTTAGCTCACAGGTTCTGGCCTTGCCTTGTGACCGCAATGTCCCGAATTTGATCCCCGGTAACCACATGCCACAGTGTTGGGTGTGGTGGCTCATGCCTGTAATCCCAGGGTTTGGGAGGCAGAGGCAGGAGGGTTGCTGTGAGTTTGAGGCTTGCCTGGACTACATAGTGAGCTCAGGGCCTGCCTGATTTTACCTTACAGTCAGGAAACACATTCATTAAGTTCAAAGACTTTTTTTGTTTGTTTGCAATAGTGAGGACTGAATGCAGGGCCTTCAAGCTGAGCTACATCCAAAAGTTCTCCCTTAAAATTTTTCTTTTTTGAAACAAGATCGTGTTAAATCAATCAGTTTCACAGGCTGAGTTTGAATCTGTGATTCTCCTCCCTCAGCCTCACACTGTGCCAGGTCTATAGGAGTATATCACTGAGGAGGACCAAAGAAAGTTTCTTTTTTTTTTTTCTTTCAGATTTTTAGACAGGGTCTTGCTTTGTAGGTCAGGCTGGCCCTGAGCTCACTAAATAGCCCAGGCAAGCCCCTTGAACTCAGCAGTCCTCCTGTCTCTGCCTCCCGAGTGCTGGGATTACAGGCAAGAGCCACCACGCCCAGCACTGTGGTATGTAGTACTGGTTGCTGGTGGGTGTGAGTCACCACACCTGGCATTGTTGTATGGTTACCGGGGATCAAACCAGGACCTTGTGCTTGCTAGGCAGGCGCCGGAACCACTGAGCTAAATCTCTGGCCCCCAAAGAAAGTTTTTATGCAAGATATCTTAGATCCTGCATCTGGAAGGGTATCTCCAAGACCACACATACATCCTCAACCCCAGGCTAAGGTGTGCTGTACCCTTGAGTGCCTGCACTCCGCTCTCAGTGGTTTCTTTGATTGTACTTAATTTGCATGTATTTCCCTGCACGTCCTGAAACGTTATTCTGTGAGGAGATCCTGCGGACATACCCTTGTGGGGAGCCCCTTCTCTGGGGCAACCTCCTCGAACCTTATCATCTGGTAATAAATGGAGCCAGGCTGCTTTGGGAGGTGCAAGAGAGATCTATAGAAGGAGATGGAAGGTTGTGAAAGAAAACAGTTCCGTGGGAAGGAGCTGAGGGAATATCACCTGTGCCTTTAAGGAATGAAAGTAATTGCTTGCCTTTTCTCTCTCCTTCGTTTTTTCCCTTTCATTGATTCCTCCTAAGGCTAAAGTTTCAACTTTATGTTCTAATTCATCTGACATAGTTGTTTTGTTTTTTTTTTTTAACTTCATGTTACTTACTTTGATTTTCCCTTTGTCTTTTGCTGATGGAGCTTCTGTGAAGGGCAAATTCAAAGTATAGCCGGCAGCCGCAGGCAGGGGTAGGGTAGTGGGGGGAGTGGTTGGGAAGGCAGGGCTGCTACATCGTTAGTCCTTTAAGAAACAGTCCCACTCACAACAAGCGGTGGTGTAAGGCAGGGGCAGCAGTAGACAGAGCGGATCAAATACACACACACACACACACACACACACACACGTGCACGCGCAGTGAGAGAGAGAGGCAGGCAGTGGCAGAAAGGGCACCAAGGCGAGTGACGGTTAACACCACTAGCAGCTGTAAGCACAGTATGTATATTAATCGTTTCAGCGTCTTGGCGGCCCTACGAGGTGAGTCCCATTATAGTTACTCTCTCCAGAAGAGGCCCACAGGGACTGTGCGACCCAGTGACTGTACCTGCCATCGCTCGGCTCCTAGGGCGGCTGGCTCTGGAGTTTGTCCCCTTAACCACAGCAGGGCTGGATATGGCAACTCACAACGGCAATCCCAACTTTCTGGGTGGTGGAGGAAAGAGAACCATTATAAATTCAAGGCCGGCATTTTTTTTTTTTTGGCAGTATTGGGGTTCAAACTCAGGACCTTGCACGTGCGAGGCAGGCGGTGCCACTGAGCTAAATCTCCAGCACAGTAAGACGCTGTCTCAGAAAACAACTCCAAAACCAACCTAGACCAAAGCGGACTGATCTCAGAACCCCCCTGCACCCTGAAAACTCACAGTACTACCTCAGCTCATGAACTTCTTTCCATGATTCTGGTCGCAGAATTCGATCTACATTTCTGGTTGCAACCAAACTGCAAGTATAGTATGTATATGATTCATTGGCATGAGTTCAAGGCCAGCATGCACCACATATTTCGTTCACACTTATGTCAAAAAAAAAAAAAAAGAAAAGAAAAGAAAAGGGGAGAAGGGTGAGGTGAAGGAGGGGGGAAAAAGAAGAAAAAGAAAAAAAATTAAGACAGGAATTAAAAAATAGTGAATTTGTGTAAAAATAACAGTAAACTTATACAATGTAAACACAGATAGTAACACTTTACCATGAACATAATGCTGGGGGTTTGGCTTCCTGTCAGCAAGTCTGCCTAGCATATGCAAGCTATGAGTTTTGTTCCCAGAATTGCAATTAAAAAAAAAAAACAAATAAAACAAAAACCTAAAAATCTTGTATTTCTCAAAAAAGCTTGAGTGTCTTTAAAGAATCAAGAATCAAGACTGATACCAATGGACAGTTTTACCGACTTCTGTCCTGTAGCTCTGGTGGCGAGACAGTGGGGAAGAGGAGGAGGGGAAACGAGAGGTTCTGGGTGTCTGTGGCGGGACGGAGGCCTGTCTCAGTGAGCACCCACGGGGCCGGTAGGAGGAAGACGCAATGACTGAGGGATCCCCACTGAGAAAGCTAGAGCCGATCTGGATTTTCATGAAACTCTCTGACCAGCATTCTTCATTATGCATCTGAGGCCCGTCAGGGAGAGGACCTACGGCTGGTTGAATTTCTGGCGAGTGGAAAGACCGAGGTAGAACCCAGGCCTCCTGCCTCCTTCTTCCTGTTCGTGCTGTTTCCTAGAAATTAGGAAATCAAATTGCTTGGCCATTAGATCCATGTGTTTCCCCTGCAAAACTGGTGAATTGAAAAAACCATACAGTTTGCTGTAAATTCACATTCCTCTTGAGTGCACTGTGAGAAATTGGCTCCCTTCTGCCCAGGTCACCTCTTCCGAAGAGTCTTGGTGTCTTCACTGTTTTGTTGGGATTTGTGACAACTTTGTGCTTATTGCCTTTTGTTTTTCACAGGCAATGCCTGAGAGAAGATGGGCTTGCTGTTGGGAAAAGGGTAAGAATCTGAGAACCAGCCGTTCTGGAACACATGATAATGTGGGTTGGCCGTTCCCCATTATCTGCAGGATCTGATTCTCTTTGGGATGAACATATTTTGGTTCCTAGGTTTCCAAGACAAGCACATTCCTGCCAATATTACCCCTGGACAAGCTGTTCTGGTATTTGAACTTGCTACTGGAAAGGGGTGAAGTCCAGGACATACACACATCGCAGTGGGGGGCGAGCCACAGTTGGCTAAGTTAGCACCTCATTATACAACAGTTCCAGGATAAAGTGTTTCCAGATGTGCTATCAGCATGTACCTAGCACTTAGGTTTTTAACCCACTAGGCTAAAATCTACTTTCAGAACTTTAGGGAAGCCAGCAGTTAGTTAACTGACTAATCATCCTTACTTACTTCATAAAGTTGATTCTAAACTGGCCATGGTTTTCACTACACTTCAAGTTGAAAGATACTAATTATAACTATGTGAAGCATGTATGTTTACACATGTATTCCAACACATGTATCTTTGATAATCTTGAACTTATTTGGAGTACTGGCTTAGTGATCATTGAGTTTCTCTTCCTTGGAATTTTCTTTATAATAATGAGAAGAACATGTATCTGAGAGGTAGTAGGCTAGTTCTTTCTCTGAGCAGTCAAGCTGCCATGATAGTCATTGTAATTGTGAAGAGCCAACTTTCTAGGTAAGTCAGGGTTAAGGGTCTTCCTCAGAGATTTTTGTAAACAAGCTTAGAAATTTTTCACTTATGAGCTTTCTATACTGAATACACACACACACACACACACACACACACACACACACACACACACACAGTCCACCAAAACAGTATATACCACTATAAGTACCTCTTGTAGAGGCCAAAAGTAACATTAATTTCATGATGTCTCAACAAAGTTAGTATTAAAATATTCATACAAGTTTTTCTTTTCCTTATGTATACATTTTTTGGTGAACCCTCCCCTCAGTTGAAGATGAATACCTTTGGTACTGCCAATCAGCAGAGGGTGAGCTACAATCCGTACATAGATTATTAGGCATTTCTAGTTGAACAATACGAAGGGCTTGCTTTGGAAAGAGTGAAAATGTCAATGATCTTTTTTCTTATGTTTCTTCGAGAGAAACATACCACTGAGGCAGACAGCATAGGCCCATAGTCTGTGCTGGGTCCAGGCTGGCACTAGCGTACCCTTCGGACTCATTGAGACTTTGGCTTAGAAGGGCCCCTTCCTCCTGGTGGGCACAGCCCAGCCCGGTCTGCAGGCTTGACAGGCAGAGTTCAGGCCGGGTTTCAGCCCTGACTACACCCCACCCCAGGACTTGGCCAGCCACACACTGCCCGCAGTAGTTGTGAAGATGGGTTCCGAGTTTTACATGATATGCTTCAGCTCATGATGTTGATGTTCATTCTCTTCAGGCTTCATCTGCTTAACTAGCTGGACCTGGGCAAGGGATAAATGAGTATTTTCTTTTTAATCTTTGCATCTGAAGGTTGATTACTAATGACTGTTTGAGATAAACTCCAGGTGTCTCACTGATACTCCAAGACTGTTTACTATCTGCTATTTTTTGGGTGGTACTGATGATCGAACTCAGAACCTTGCTCTTGCCAGGCAGGGACAGTGGCACTGAACTATATCCCTGGCCCTTTCTGCTCTTATTTAAACACTTTAGGGCTAAGATTCCACTAAGCCTTTCCTGAGTCTAGAAACAAAAAGACATCAGAATATTAAATATTTTTAGCTATAAGTCTTGTGTTTACAATATCAGTACTATATCTTTTTCTATCTGTCCTCATGATTTTAAATGATACATTTTATTTCTGCTGGTCCACAGGGTGTAACTGAGACAGTGCTCTGGAAAGGCCCTTGGCCAAACACCAGTTCGTGTGTTGACAGAGAACCCTGTCAGGAGGACTTCATGAGATCTGTGGGTTTTGGCTCCCCTTATTTCTCATCTAATATTTCTCCCAATATTATCACAGTTAAATTCCTCATTGGAAATGCAATAGATTAAAACTCCACCCAGACATAGTTGAAAGTCTTGATTCTTTGAAGCATTTCCGCACATGCTTTAGTTAGAGAGAGGCAGTCTGGAACTTTGGAAGGTGGAGATTAGGTCGTAACATTAGTAGCCCCACAATGAGAATGCCATCTGTAAGAAGGCCCTTGAAGCGGACCCTGAAATAACTTCTGTTATTCCACTTATATTTCCTTTAGAAACCTTTTTGGTTTTTTCCCCCACTTCTGTCCGAGTCTTGTGCATTCTGAAATAAGTAGGAACCTAGCTTTTTACTTCACTCACAGTAAAGCGTGGCTCTAGAAACTGTCATTCTGATTATCAGATTTTTATCAAATAACACGTTCTTAGCATACTACAGTTAAAGTGCTTTTTAAACGTGTATCACATTCAGTACTCGTAATCTTTTGAGAGGGTGATGACAATTTTCTCTGTTTCTACAAATGGCAAAAGGTAAGTTCAGAGATGCTCATTTGTGCTACCCAAAGAGGACATAGGAAGAGACCCAGATTTTATCGATCACGGAGAGATTTATTTATCCCCACATTTTCCATGGGATTAACCCGTACTGAAATGATAAAATATCCTTTGCTTGCTCATCTCATGCATAGTAGTGTGGTCTAATGTCTCAACTTAGAGTCTTTAATAATTCTTTAAAATCCATAGTATTTCCAGCTCAGGTTAAGCACATGCACGAACGTAAAGCACTAACAACTTCGGGAAAATATATGCTAATCAACACATCTCCGGGCTTCCAAAGCAATTGGAGCACCCTGAATTTCTGTTTTGGTTTCACGTCTTATGAAATGCCCTGGGTAATTTTAACATTTTAATTTTTTTTCTAGTTTTTTTTTTTTTTTTTTTGCAGGGTGTGTTGGAACTCGTGTTAACATTGAGCTGCTTTTAAGACTACTTGGCATCTGGCATATTATAGACATTTCATGCTTTTCAAATAATGCCTGAATTTTTCATCACAAGGACAAAGACAATTTGCATATAAGCATCCCTGTGGTATTTCAGACCGAGTAAGGTCTTTGGAATGCGAAAAGATCTGGGATTGAATCTTCACCTTAGCGCTGGATACTATGCCTTCTTAGGTACTCCTCACCTGTGGGTTTGGCTTATGTTTTCTGCTTTGCAAGGTCACTCTACGGATCATCTGAAGGAATGTATTCAGGGTCTGGATTGTACTTCACGTGTGAACTGTGCTCAAAGTTTATGCCCAGTGTTTAGTGAAGACACACAGCTACTGTAACTTTAAATTATTACAGTTTTAAAAGGAGGCTTCTGAAAATGCTGTTATGTAGTGCACATATGAGAAGAATGTGAAGATGCATATGACGTTGTGATATCTTCTCCAGGGGGCTACATTTGCTACTGAGACAGTGACCAACCTACACTTTGGGAAGATGTTCAGAGACTAATGTGAACTCCATTCCAGGCATCTGGCTGCCCTCAAGGCTCGAGGGACAGGGTTCCCAGGGGTCAAGGAGACAGAGTACTGAGGGGACATTTTTCTCTTTCACCACCCACCCATCTGGGGGCAGAACTTCCTCCTGTGTCTTCAGGAACTTCAGAATCTGCTACCGTTTCTGACACTAACCAGAAGGGCAAAGAATTATCTAGTGGCTTTGGATGGTAGGATTATACACAGCAGAGTGAGATGGCATTTCCTTCTCAGAGAAATACCCAAAGTCGGCCCATGTTTGTAATCAACCAAAGACATACAGTAATCATTTTGATATGAGTTGGGGCTACAGCATTTTTAGAATTTATTTGCATGTACCACTTAGCAGTCAAACTCTTAATTAGCAGATTGTATATTTTGAGTGACCTTTGTAAACCAAAATCCAGCTGCGTGATCCACAGCGTAAAATACTCATGATGATAGTGGTAGTTCAACAAACCTATTCTAAATTTTACATAACAGAATAAAGGGCCAAAATTTTACAAGCTAATTTAGAAGAAGGACAAGTGGAGGCTTTTAAATTTAATAGATATTTAGTATTTTCTGAAGTTGGTATCATGGTTGGGAGGTAACTGGCAAAGGCATAAACATATGTAGAAGGCACAGGATGGCAGCTAAGACACGGATCTATATACTATATAGAAAATATAAAATGATATGGGCTGGAGATTTAGCTCAGTGCTTTCAGCACCTCCCTAGCAAGCACAAGGTCCCTGGTTTGATCCCCAGTAACCACCTACAACAATACTGGGTGTGGTGACCACCAGCAGTCAGAACCACACACCACAATGCCCGCTGTGGTGGCTCACGCCTGTCATCCCAGCACTCGGGCAGAGGCAGGAGGATTGCTGAGTTCGAGGCTTGCCTGGGCTACATAGTGAGCTCTGAGCCAGCCTGAACTACAAAGTGAGACTGTGTCTCAAAAAAAAAAAAACCAAAATGCCTTAGCTGGACACAGGTGTATCTATATATGAAGGATTCTGATAAAACTGGTTATTCATACAGGAAAAAGGTAGAAGTCCATCATTATACTTTATACAAATATCAGTTACAGGTAGATTTAAGATATAAATGTGAAGACACAAATTTTAAATTCCAAAGGTAAATATTTTATGAATTTGTGATTGGTAAGGATTTCCTAAGCAATGTTCAGGAGACAAACTATTTAAGAAAGGGACCAAGTATAGCAAGGATGTAAAGCAAAAAGAATCTTCTGTTCCACTCATGGCACAACCACTTTTAAAAAATAATATAAAAGCCTAATACTGGGCCAGAGGGTTAGCTCGTGGTTCTGGTGCCTGCCTCGCAAGTGCAAGGTCCTGAGTTCAATCCCCAGTAACCACATACAATGCTGGGCGTGGAGACTCATGCCCACCAGCAATCAGTACCATGTACCACAGTGCCGGGCATAAGGGCTCACGCCTGTAATCCCAGCACTCGAGAGGCAGAGGCAGGAGGATTGCTGAGTTCGAGGTTTGCCTGGGCTACATAGTGAGCTCAGGGCCAGCCTGAACTACAAAGCGAGACCCTGTCTCAAAAAAAAAAAAAAAAAAAAGTCTAACACAGCTTCTCTGAAGCCTACTACATTTCCTGTGCCTCTCTTGCTGTATGTAGGCCTGGATAATCTCTCCCCACACCTGCCCATTTCCTAGTGTGAAGAGAGAACTCTGGGAATAGATATTAAAGGAAGGAAAGGAGAGGTAGAAAGAAGGAAGGAAGATGGGAGAGAAGAAAACAAAGGAAGGAAGAAAGAGGATAGTTGCTATCTTGCTATTTGTTTTGTTTGAAGTGTTACAGATTGCTTTTTCCTCTCCAGCACTGTCCTAAAGGACTGTAAAGCTCTGTCAAGTCTTGTGTAGCTCTAGGGACTCTAAGAAGATTAGCGTGTATAGTTCTGATGTTACTATGAACAGAAATAAGCATTACATTCTGTAAGTGTATTTCTTCATAGAATTCAGTCACTGTTCTTTAAATAACACACTCTACTTGCATATTTAAAATAAAACGAGGTGTACCAGTCTATCATGGGTATAGCATAACGCCTTGATTATTATGAGATATAACAATCCTATTGACAAGGAAAGATAAGACCTAATGTCCTCAAAAGATAAAATGTCTTTGATGGGCATATGAAAGTAATCAAAATATATTTCAAAGAGTTATGAAAAAAAACAGGTATTCTTTTCAAATAGTAAATATTCATATGGACTAAGCCAATCCTTTTTTAACATATATTCCCTAGAGCATAGGAAACATGGCAGCGCTTCCTGTCCCTGGAAGAATGTGTGGTTACCCTGGAAACAGCATCTTCGTTTCTGGCAACTTCAAACCTAACAGCTGCGCAACGTCTACATTTTTATCGAAGAAATAAAATGCCTGTATGCATCATCTCATAGAGGATGTAAGAGGAAACCTGCTTGCAAACTTGGAGAAGGGAGAAAAAAAAAACAGTACGAGCTGCCAGGAGAGCCAGCTGAAGCCGAACCCCTAACGGCAGTGTTGGAAGCTGGCTCCGAGTGGCTAGGGCTACAGGGCCGGGAGGCTCGCAGGCTCGCCCAAGAACGCTGTGTGGCCTTCTTAAGAAAAGTGTACATTGAAGTGGAAATCAGCGCTCTCCATCCTAAAAAGCATTTTAACAGCACGCACGCATGTGGCTTAAATTTGTATTTTTTGTTTTGTTTTGTTTTTGAGACAGGGTCTCACTGGGCAGTTCAGGCCTGCCTTGAACTCACTGTGTAGCTCAGACTGACCTAGAACTCATAGCATTAGTCCTGCCTCAACCTCCTAAGTACTGCGATTACAGGTGTGTGCTACCACACCTGGTTTGGATATTGTTTTATCTCAGTGGTTTAATGTTCTTTTCTCCTTTTTTTTTTGTTTTTGTTTTTGAGACAAGGCCTCCCTTTGTAGCTCAGGCTGGCCTTGAAATCACTATGTAGCCCAAATTAGCCTCGAACTCACAGGAGTCCTCCTGCCTCTGTCTCCCGAGTGCTGGGATGCTAGGCATGAGTCACCAGGCCCGGCACTGTGGTATGTGGTTCCTGGGGATCAGACTTGGGACCTTGAGTTTGCAAGGCAGGTGCCAGAACCACTGAACTAAATCCCCTACCCTTCTCTTTTCCTCTTAATCCATTCTTGAATTTCTTTCATCTTATTTCATAGAGACTGTGTCTCATACCTTTTATGTAGAACACGTAACAGATCTTATTCAAAGATGTCTTTGGTCTTGTAGACTTTTTTTCAGAAGTATCATGTCAGTTTTCTTGTTTCACCTTTGACAGGGGAATATCTTTCTACCCCAGCACAAGTGAGATGCATAGAATGTCCCCGGCACCATCCCTCTCTTCACCACTTCTCCCTCTTTGAACTAAGCGTTAAAGGCTGTGTAAGTCTATAACTGCTTTCCAACTTCCAGGGTTTAAGACTCTTATTCCAAAGTCTTTAAATCTGTACCATGAGGCGTGCACTGTTAGAGGCGCTAAGGATATGGAAGTGAATAAACCCACATCTATAAAACAAGGGAGCCTATAATTTCACAGTGTAGATTATAACAGGAGGCATCTGGTCAAGGAACAGAGGCCTAGCAGAGGCAGTTATATTCTGCAGACTTCAGAGAAAGATCGATGGTCGGTGGTTGGCAAAGGTAATGTTTGAGCTGATAGGCGTGTGTGTGTGGGGGCGGGGTTGTGGCTAGCGAGAGGAATGCATTTCCCAGAAGAGGAGCAAAGACAGCCGAGGGCTTTTCCTTTACTGAGACCGATGCCCTTGTTGGGGTCTTTTGACGACTAGTGTCCAGGACCCCAAAGGGACCGGGTGTTTCAGGCGCTGTCCAGAGGGTGAGCGGGAGGAGGGCTGAGGGCCGCCGTGGGAGCCACGGCGCAGGGCTACTGGGGACCCCCTCCCCCAGTCCCGAGCGAGTCCTGCGGGGCAGAGCTGCTGGGAACTGATTGCTGAAGGAGGGCGAAGAGCTGGCCTGGAGCGGGCGGGGGAGAGACCTCCACCTCAGGGACGTTGTACTCTGGAGAGGAAGGGGCTGGCTGTAGCCGGAGAGGGACGTGGAACGGGGAGAGTGCTTTTCTTTTTCTTCCGTGGGAGAGACGATGACAGCGCGCTGGGGCGCTGGGACTGATCCAGGAAGGAGTAAAAACCGGGTGGCGTAAGCGCAGGAGGACACTCGCTAGAGCAAAGTCCCCGTGCATGGCCGACGGGGTGGGCGACCCAGCTGGCGTTAGGGGCGCGGGCCAGTCATCTGTCTGCGGGAGGGAGAGTGGGTATCTTGGCACCAAGGCGCGTGCGTGGTGCCCGCGGAGCACGCACTCAGTGTGGCTCAGCGGCCTCTCACCAGGGAGTGGCACACGTGGCAGATGGAACCAGTTGGGTGTTCTCTGTGTGTGCGCTGGGCGGGTGTGGGAGGCGGCCCCTTCCTCCCTCCTGCTGCCCTCCTCCAGGAGGCCGGCAGATGCCTGTTTTTCCTGGGCCTGTCCTTGACCTCAACACTTTGTTTTAGTAAAGTAAGCGTTCCCTTTACAGCCATCCCGCAGTTTCCAGAAACTTCAAATCAGGCTCGGTTAGCCACGGACAGAGGGGCACCCACTGATGAGTGATCAGACGGGGAATTGAATCTAGGGTCTTTGTCTGTTTCTCGGGCCCTCCACACTGTCATGGCGTGGGCCGAGATTTTCCCCCAAAGCCTCGTGTGGTCACAGGTGGGGCTTTTTCAGAGGCGGCTGGGTCTTTAGTGTTCGACGTTTTTAGTTGGTTCACAGTGCAGGGTTAGGTTCCAAGGCACTGGGATTAAGACTGCGAGCGCTGCCTGTCCTAAGCATCCCAGAGATAAGGGCAGAGAGAGCAGTGGGCATCGCTTGCCTACACTGCTTCCTCCTGTCTGCCTGCCATGGACTGTTTCTCTTCTGAGCTCCCCCCCTGCCATGCCACCCTGCCTTGGAACCGGCTGAATATTGACTGAAACTTCCCAAAACAGCGAGTCAGATAAGCTTTTTCCCCTTCGACTTTGGGTGTCGGGCATTTTGTCTCACCAGAGAGAAAGTAACGAAGACACACGTCGTCACAGGGTTGGACTGAGGAAATAGTAATGTTTCACTCCAGGCTGTGAGGCTCACTGTCTTTCTCCTGCTCTCCTTGCCATGAGGCCCTTCAGATGCATGGGAGTGGGGGAGCCTTCACCAGAGGCTCTTCCAGGTACCCAGTGTGTAGAGAGATGGCCTCCTTAGCCCATTTGCCAAGTAAGGGGCTGAGGGGGGCTCACTGCTTTCGAGGGGCTGGGCTCCATCTGTCTCTCCTCCCTCTGGGGAGAGCAGAATTCCTGTGTTCATTTTGTGGTCACTAAATAGGGCTTTGCTGGCATTCCAGACCTCAGATTTAACCTTCTCTGTCTCCCCGCCTCTCTCTTCAGCTTCGTAGGTCGATGTCTCAGGAGTTCCACCCCTGTCCTGTCGGTACGCACAGCTGCTTTGTTCTTTGGGAGAAAGAAGAGAAATGTGTGTACGTTTAGCCTGAAAACTCTTCTCCCTGGCATGTTGATACCATTCTGTGCAGCCAGTGGAGCAGCGGGAGGCACCCTGTGATGCATGCCCAGCACGGGGACATTCAGTTTGGCTTTAACTTCAGTTCAGTGCATTTGGCTTCAAATTAAAACTTGGTTTAAAAAGTATTTAGTATTTTAAAAGTAGTTTTATAGTGTTCAAATATATATCCATATAATATTTTAATTAGCCATAATACTGATGCCTGTATGGCTCAGAGCGTGCCTACTAGAAAACATCTTGGAATGAAAGATGTGTGTGTGTGTGTGTGTGTGTGTGTGTGGTACTAGGGTTTGAACACCCAAGCCCTTCACACTGAGCTCTATCCCCAGCACTTTTTGTGTTTTTTTGTTTTGAAATGGGTCTCGCTAAGTTGCCCAGGCGAGGCTTGACATCCTGATCTTGCCTCAGCCTCCCAAGGTGTTGGGATAACAGGTGTGCACCACTCCTTCTAAGGTCAGAAAGAAACACGTCTGATTCCAACCCCTCAGAGAGAGGCCTACAGCCTCTCGCCTCCAGGCATCCTCCCTTTGCAGAAACGCTCAGGCTTGGGACAGAGGGCAATCAGCTGTCTCAGGGTGAGATGGTGGCTTCGTTAACATTTCCATATATGCCGATCGTGTGTGGGGGCGGGAGGAGGGGTAAAGTGAAAGCTAGAACTAATTGTATGAATTACGGGCTTGTTTGGACCCTGGGCCACTGCTGCAGGATCAGGGAAAGTAAATCCTGTAGGGAACTTCGACACCACTACCCTCTTTCTATCCGCTCATATAAAAGTCCATGCCAAGGTGCGAAACACAATCTTCCCTTTCTTTTTTTTTTTTTTTTTTGTATAAAAACTATTTTAGAGTAATTTTAAATGTCAAACCTTCAAGCCCGGTGAAAAGAGAAGGCTCATTCAGTTCACAGCCCAGTTAAAAAGTGTTCAAAAGATTCTGAGGACAACATTCACATTTTAAAAGGTTTATACCTTTCACTGAATTTAAGTTCCAGAGAAAAACAAAATTGCAACAGTGGAGAAAGGATAAAAAGAGAAACTTCAAGAAAAACATGTCTACAGCAGCACCTCTTCACCCAGAAGAGGCAGAGAGGCCCGATGCGTGAACAGCATTGCAATGACTGCTTTGTGCAGCGTGTCAATAAACACGGTTCTCACACTGTCTAAAATACTCAGCGTGGACCTAAACATCACAGACATAAATGCTCTCCCAGACCCATTTGTGACCATGCACAGAGAACGCATCATGGGAAGCATCTGGCACCTTTTTCCAAATATTTTATTATGTATATACCTCAGGTTAAATACACGTTCAGTGTTCACATAGCTTAAGCAATGAAAAACGTAGTTTTAAATCAGTCCTTATGCAGGGCCGGAGATTTAGCTCAGTGGTTCCGGCACCTGCCATGCAAGGGCAAGGTCCTGAGGTCGATCCCCGGTAACCATATACAATGTTGGGCGTGGTGTCTCCCGCCCACCAGTCATCAATGCCACATACTGCACCGGGCGTGGTGGCTCACGCCTGTCATCCCAGCACTCGGCAGGCAGAGGCAGGAGGATTGCTGAGTTCGAGGCTTGCCTGGGCTACATAGTGAGCTCAGGGCCAGCCTGAACTACAAAGTGAGACCCTGTCTCAAAAAAAAAAAAAAAAAAAATCAGTCCTTATGCGGCAGGATATCTTCCTGTAGGAGTTCTAGGAGGTGGATTTTCCATTTAACAAGTGTTTATTGATAATAGAAGGCAGGAAGCTATGGCATCCTCCTTGCTTCAAAGAGCTTAACATGTGGTAGGGATCTTTGGAGAGACTTTTCATCAGGGAATTCAAAGGAACTTTCATATGGGTATGTGAAAAAAGTATAAAGCCATAAAGAGGAACTAGGAGGCAAAGTTGTGATTTCAAAGTTACAAACAGAAAAAGAATGTCCAAGCAATCTAGCAAAGTCTTGAGACAGAAATAATTAAACCGAAAACAATACCATGCATGAATTAATACACTGTCTCTTAAATTCTGGAATGCATTCCAGTGGGTTCCTCTGAGAATCTGATGAAAATTATAGGTTCAGAAATGTCCATGCATCATTAAACTTTTGCACCAGGGACTTGGTATCCAAGGCCAAGTCTTTATTTATATCTTAAACCTTGTACAGTAATATTTACCATGGCTAATGTATAATAACTATTTACACTGCTGCCTCCTCTCCTAGAAAATGAGCACTTCTGGGACAGGATTGCATTTTGTTTATCTTTTATTCAAACCTCTTTCTGTTTAGTGTTGAGCTTGTAGGATAGAAGGTCCCAAACCTGTTGTGTGGCCACCCAGTGGAGGTGGCCTCCGTGATGATAGCTGGCCAGGCCCCCTCTCTGTGAGGTCTCTCAACCCCGGGGACCCTGAGATTGGCACTCTGGCATCTGGCTGGACCCTAAAAGAGTGAAAAGCAGATCTCTCGAGGCTGAAATCTGGAAGTCACAAAATGCCACTCCTGCACATTTTGTTTATCGGCCAAACCCAGTGGCAGAACAAGTCTGGATTCAAGCAGAGGAGAGAGAGATTTCACGATGTTTGGGGGGGATGGGGTCTTGCTGTGGAGCCCAGGCTAGTTTTGAATGCCCAGCAATCCTCCTGCCCCGGCCTCCCAAGCACTGGCATTAAGTGTGAGTTTTCCAGACCGTATTTCCAGAATTCAGTTTTGTCCAAATTGTGACTGAGGCGGGCACCTCTATGATAACCCACTGGAACAAGCCACTGGAAATGGAGGTCTGGGACTTGCCTACCTGGGTAGGAATTGGAGGTAAGGTGATGTTCACAGGGAGCTCATGTCTCATTGGGGTTGGTGACGGGGACCGGGGAGGTGCCAGCCAACATGGACAAAAATTAGCACAAATTTTACCCAATGTTCCCTGTGAAGAATGACAGAAATCCAATCGGTGGGATAGAGACCATCGAGCATAGCTACTTCATCCGAGGCCCTGTAGAGACTGAAGGGAACGTTTTGAAATATAACCCTAAGTCGGGAAGAAGCGGGTACTCTTTTAGCTTAATGGAGTAGAGAGATGATCCTAACAGGAAATGCACCTCTGCGGTCGGAAGTGGCCTCTCGCAGAGACCAGGTCCTTGTGACTTTTCCCCACCGCCTCCACGCACCGCCTTCCCTCTTCTGAAGTAGAACAGCACAGGGCAGGTAAGGATCGTTAAGTTAAAAGCCCTTCTGGTTCCCGAGTGGAGTCCAGGAGACGGGCCAGGAGAGAGCCAGAGGGAAAGGAGAGGGGCGTGGCGGCCGGGAGTCAGGCACCGACCCGCTGGGCGGACAGAGCTGGGCTCGAGCCCCACGCGCAGCCAGTGTCCGGGGTGAGGTGACTTCGCCGCACAGCGGGCGTCGTGCGGGACGCACGTTAGGTCACTGTACGACACGGGGTGTATCATTTCAGCTTCCTGCCCTCGCCCGTGCCCAGCAGAGGATGTGCCAGACCTTGGCCTCTGTTACCACATAGCTGCACGTGTGTGGACGCTTCCTGTGCGGAAGACACGGTGAGGACAGACTGTCCCAGGCCCACCGACTTCTGCCTCTTCTACTTCATCTTTGCCGAGGTTAAACTCGTTCACACTGTAAAGAAATTGTATTTTAAACTATTCTGACTTTTCAGTTTCTCGTTTCCGAACACATCTCTCTGCAAACCGTACAGTGGGAGGTTTGTTCATTTGTTTCAGTGACTCTGACCTCAGGTACTCTGCCCGGTGCCAGGATGCCCTTCTAGATTTAAGGGGAACGAAGATAAATTAGTTCATGATGTGTGTTGAAATTATAGGATTGCATAAAATGAAAATTTCTGTGACTGGAAGCTGTTGTCATTTCAGAGTTTGTAAAGGTGTCAAACATTGGGTGAACAAAAGGCAAACTCAAATGATTGGTTCCATTATTAAGTTTTCAACCCTAGGTAAAATGTTATTTCCAAACCACAGCATTTTAAAAGATTGATTTTATTGGTACATTTTATATGCACATCATGATCACAATCAACATTGAGAATTTGTACCAGTACATGACACAACTTAATTCTCATTTTTTCCCATTCCTCTGCTCTCCCTAACCCCCCCACCCCCTATATACAAGAGCTTTGTTTCCTTTTTTTAGCCATTAATTTTTTTCTTTCCCTTCTTAGTGTTACGAGATACAGTGAGCAGAAGCACAGACCTGACTGGCAACCTCTCTCTGAGAAATGACATGTGGGTTTGGCAATAATTTCAGAGTTTTCTGTCATTTACTGGTATCACCCTGCTTCAATCTACACGGAGGTGTTACTCAAATAACAGATATAATCAGAGAAAAAATTCACCACAGGCTGGCAATGTATCAATCTCTAAAATGCTGAAAAGCAACTTTAAAGAAAAATAGGGAATTTGGGGTTAGTGCCATGGTGGTGCTATTATTCCTTTAGCCCTTGTTTGTGATCTTGAATAGTTCGGTTGTGATGTCCAGCACGGAATGAAGTTACTCACTCATGTGTGAGTCTCGGTCACATTTGGTGGTTGTGAAGACCACAGAGGTGGCAAGGCGTTTTCAACGTACAGTGTCTCTTGTCAAGAGAAAATGAAAACCTTCTGGAAAAGTCCCAGAACACTGTCACTGGCTTTCCTAGGTGGGACTCTCGCACAGACTCTTAGAGAGGGAGCTCAGCGATCACCCCAAACTTAGACTAAAGGGCAGACAGTTTACAGGGTCTGGCTCTCTTGTGCTGGTGACCGAACTGCAGTACTACTGCGGCTAACAGTAATATTTACGCACGTTAGTAATTGCTCCGTATTTATTGTGTTCAGGCCAATTCCATATTAGCTGCTTCAGGATGTTCCATATTAACCAGTGTCACTGCCATCCTTCCTTCTCTTACGGATGAGGACACCAAGGCCCAGAGAGGTCACACAGCCACTAAGTCAGGAGGCGAGGTCAGGCGTGGGTGCCAAAAGGTGAGCGATACTCATAGTGGCATTGAGGAAGACATGCCGTTCCTGTAAACTGAGAAAAATCACTTGACAATAAGCCATGTGACGTCGCCGATGTCCCCACTCTCTGTAGCTGCCGTGCGGCGGCTTCCTCTCCGCGGGAAGGAGGCTTTGCCGTGGACAGAGGCCGTGGGAGCTGCTCCGGCCGCTCATCTGCACCCGTGAGGCCCGGGACTGTCAAAGTCTCGGCCTGGACGGAAGGCTCGGCTTCCACCGGACTCCTCGGGTTCGAGGCTGGGTCTTGGCGCAGCTCCTGGCCTTCATGTTGGGCTACGGGGCCACTTTCTTTTTCGGGTTCTGGGGAAGGAGATTTTTTTTTTTTTCCCCAGGAGGCTGCTCGGCCCTATCTATTTGTACCTCATGTCTTTGACAGATGGGAATCACAAAGCAAAAAGTTAAAAGAGAAGAAACATGATGAGATTTGATGGAGAAACTTGTGGACAGGAAGGAGGTCTTCCTTCAGGTGGGGTTTGTTGATAGCCAGGAGCGACCGCATAGGTCTGTGTCTGTGATTAGGGGTCTTGAGGCGCTCTGGTGTTTCTGTTCCTTTAATGTTTTAGTCGGTGCCCAGGAGGATTCATTCTGCCTCTGGGTACTTGATGGGTAGGGTGACATGATTCTCCTGAAGGCTGTGCAGCAATGGAGAATGATCCTGGCCGCTCTTTATTGCTTTTAACAACTGCAAATTTTCTTACAAGATGTCTGGAGCTTCAGAGACATTTGTTGATGGCTCTGTTTTATCCATGCTGAAATGATCAAGGTCACAGAGCATGTTCCAGGGGAAGGAAGACTGTGAACATATTTATAAATAGATTTGTAGCTTGAGAATGACCCTTTTGGACACAGGGACGTTAGCTGGCAATGAGGAAGGAAGTGATGAAATGCAATAATAATTCTTTAAAGCAGAGTCTCCAGGCGGATGCCAAACACTTGTTATTATATTTAATGTGATTGGCATCTCAGTGTGTCAGAGGCTTAAACATTTATTCTTATGATGAAGAGTGAATTAAAAAAAAATGGAGCAAAAGTGCTGTCAATACAGGTGTGAGCCAACATACCCGGCCCTGTGGGATGTGCTACCAGGGATCGAACTCAGGACCTTGAGCTCGCAAGGCAGGCACTGCAGCCACTGAGCTAAATCCCTGGCCCTCCTTCAGCTGTTTACATAGAAAAATTTCAGACTCAGAGAGAATTGTCAATGTTTTGCGAAACCTACTTGCATTATCTGTGTATTTTTTGGAATCATAAAAGTAACAAACATCTTGACATTTCAGCCCCCCAAGAAATCATCTTCCTGCTAACGGCAGAACTAGTAAAGCCTTCCAAAGCGGAAGGAAACGCCAGCTCTGTGCACCATGTACTGGCAGAGGGTTTGCCAGGGCCACCTACTGGATCTTTGAGGAGTACCTGGGGTGTATGTCCAGCCATCCACACCAGCTGTGTGTGTCCGTGTTGGGGAGGAGTACTGTTCCTTATCCAGCTACCTGGGGTTTGAAAACATGGCTTCTTTCATATTTAATTTATTCTCCTAAAGAATTAGACTATTTCAGTGGATAAATGCACCAGAATTTCAAAACCAACCCTCTATTGATGGATATTTAGGTTGTTTTCAGACTTCTGCCATTACAGCTGTAATGCTGTAATGAATGTCTCCTTACTGTCAAGGATTTGGGACATTCTCCATGACTAATTGACTAAGAGAACAGGTAGAATGTTGTTGCTATATTTCTTTTGAAATATGAGATTGAGATCCTTTCCTGTTTACTTTGGTATTGAGACTATGTAGGTCCTAATTTCTATGATTTAAAGGTTTCAAAAGTGCATTTAAAAATCATACTAATTACCCTCAAAAACCCATATTAGCATGGCTTTAAAATCCATTTAATGGCATTAGAGCCCTACTAATAACTTATTGGTAGTATTATTTATTCAAGAGATATTTTTTGAGTGCCTCTGTATACCAGGGATTATACTGAACTTTTGGTTTAGATACATTTTATACTTAGTATAAATTGTGTTGAAATTTAAGACTAAAATGCTCTGT
Source organism: Thryonomys swinderianus (assembly GCA_004025085.1). Classification (NCBI taxonomy): domain Eukaryota; kingdom Metazoa; phylum Chordata; class Mammalia; order Rodentia; family Thryonomyidae; genus Thryonomys; species Thryonomys swinderianus. The sequence goes on from PVIC010018047.1 coordinate 21,299, forward strand.
TAAATTGTCAAATCATTTGTACACCAGTGGGGTGGAAAGCAAAGGGAAAATAATATTACAGCTGTATCTTAGCATATTTTTTAGGTAATAGTTGTAAATAATTTATTTCCTTCCTTCATTCTCCTTTCCTTCTTTCCTTAAAAAAGAAAAAAAAATTATATTGAGTGTTATGCCTTCATGTGAATAGCTCTGGAAACCATGACTGTCCTAGATTTCTAGTTTGAAGTTTTCAAATATATGTCCCTTATTAAGACTATAGGTCTAATACACTGATGTGTGAATTCCAGATGTTTAGAGGTGACATACATCCTTTTTCTTTTCTATTTAAAATGCTGAGCTCTGAAGCTAGAACCTCATGCATGCTAGGCAAATGCACTACCACTGAGCTATACCCTTAGCCCTCTCCTTAATTTTATAAAGCAGAAAATCATTATGAATGCCACATCTAATACATATCTCTATTAAATATATATATCTTTAGTTTTGAATGGATTATACATGCATATGACATAAAATTTTAAATGACACAAACATCTCTTTTTCCTCACAGTGAAATAATACAGTCAGTTCATTTTGAGATGTTTGATGCAGACACAGCAATTGTACAGTTGTGTGCTTCCTTTTCTTCTTCCAGTTTTAATAATTAGTCCTTCTCCATTCCTCTTATTTTCCCTAGATGCTTTTCTCTAGCTCTTACTGTCCACCAGCTATATAAAGGGAATTCAAAATCAATTTGTCTAGGTTGAAAAAAATTCTACTAATGGTTTAGAGGGTTAGGTGCACAACATTTGTAAACTAACTTTGAAAGAATTGGTGCTTTAAGATGCTGAGTCCTTTAAAAAATATATTACTTCCACTGGAGATTCAGCTCAGTGGTGCCGCACCTGTCTCAAAAGCACAAGGTCCAGAATTCAATCCCTGGGTGTGGGGGAAGTATATATTACCTGCTATTTGCTTCAGTTTTCTTTTTGTGTCTTAAATTTATCTGTAGGAATTTTTTTTTTTTTTGAGACAAGGACTCGCTTTGTAGTTCAGCCTAGCTCTGAGCTCACTATGTAACCCAGGCAAGCCTTGAACTCAGCAATCCTCCTGTCTCTGCCTCCCAAGTGCTGGGATTACAGACGTGAGCCACCACGCCCGGCTATCTGTAGGAATTTTAATCTTTTTTGTTGTCTTTGTGAACAGAATGACTCTTTCTATTATATCTTTAGGTTGTTATTCAGATGTATGAAGATTATTGATTTTTCCATACCTCTTTTACCCACGCATCATACTGGCTTTCTTTCCATTGTTAGTAATGCTTATTCAGCTAATTCTTTTACATTTTTTAGCTAAGCAATCATTTTATCTGTACATAACTCCACAACTGATAGTGATGTTAAATTGTATGGTGAGGTTAATTTGTTCCTGTGCACATTTTTGAACAAAGGCTTTCCAGATAATAGCTTGATTGAAAAGCAATGTAAACTATGAAATTTGAATACACCCAAAATAATCAAACTACAGGCACTATAAAACAAAATAGTTATGCAAACAAAAACCACCCTCATGTACAACTGCTTGTGAATCAGACTTGTCTCAAGTTAATGTAGACAAAACAAGGTGAAATAAATTGGATACTGAACTTCTGCCATGTATCATTATTGTGAATAACCTTTAATTTAAAAACTTCTGTGTTCCTTAAAATTCATTCTTAGTAGTTAATTTTAAAATAGTTACTTGTTACAGATTTGAATTGAGGAAATACTGTATAAAAGACTCCTTTTACTATTTGCTTTTTTTTTTTTTTTTTTGAGACAGGGTCTCGCTTTGTAGTTCAGGCTGGCTCTGAGCTCACTATGTAGCCCAGGCAAGCCTTGAACTCAGCAATCCTCCTGCCTCTGCCTCCCAAGTGCTGGGATGACAGGCATGAGCCACCACGCCGGGCACTGTGGTATGTGGCGTGGTATTGATTGCTGGTGGGTGTGAGTCTCCACGCCCAGCATGGTATGTGGTTACTAGGGATCAAACTCAGGACCTTGTGCTTGCGAGGCAGGCGCTGGAACCACTGAGCTAACCCTCCAGCCCTACTATTTGCTTTTTATGTTGTAGAGTCACTTAAGATTTTATTCACGAGCAAGGTTTAGTTGATGTGAAGTGGAAAATTTCCAGTAGAGTTTTCTTATCTCTGAAGTTTATAGACTCAGAACTTGTCCTGTAAACCGCCTGTGTCAGGAGGTCAATGACCCCATAGTCTCTGTCCTTTGTGCTGTAAATATCTGCGAGGAGGGAGTCTTAGACTCCTGCGTGTGAGAACAATGCTAATTACTGGCCTACCTGCAAGGTGCAAATTCTTAAGATAAAGCAGGGTGGGAGCCTGCCGTACCCAGGCACAGTTCCATGTGAGCATGACGGATGTGACTCAGTGACAGCCCGTAAGGCCTTGCCGGGAAAACATACCCTAGGATTGCATCATCAAATATTTGAAAACACAGTGTCCAAGGAAACAGTTTGGAAATCAATCCCGATCACTTTCTTTTATTAGTTTACTTTGTTGTTTGTGTTAATAGTAACAAGCATCCGTTGTGTTTTGTCATTTCTAAGGCATACTCTGGCGGTCTTGGGAAGTGGTAAGGTAGCGACCATCGCTCCTGCGAGGTAGGGAGGGAAGTAAGCCCGCAGAGGCTCAGCCATGGGCCAGAAATTACTAAATCTAGTTCTAAATAGCAGTGGGATGGTTTGGACTGTATAGTTTAATCTCTGCTAGACTCAGTTTTCTGACCTGTAGTTTTCTGATCTGTAGATGGAGCATAATACTAATTTTACATATTGTTATACAAATGAAATGAGATGATATATAAATAAAACACCTAGGTTAATATTTTCATATATACAGAGTTCAGTATACATTATTTCACTTGCTTTTTAAGCTCTTCACTCTCAGTGAAATATCGATAGTCTGATAGTGGTAGTCTTAATCTCTATTCAAACATTTTTGCTACCTAATGTCTTATATACTATGATAGTCAATTAAGGTATTTATATTTTGAATCCTCAATCTAATGCTCTTCCTGGAAGCTAACTTAAGGCAAATTTCTTTTAGTATTGTAGTTACTAACTCTTTTATCCACTTTTGGATGAAAGACCAAAATTATTTTGAGGGGGTTAACATGAATCTCCAATTTATTGAGCCATACCATTAAATAGCATTAGAGTGATGTTAAAATACATTAGCAAGGTGACATATCTAAAGGAGAAGTAAGCAGCAGGCATAAGCAAAATTGTAAAAATCCATTTATCTGCCAACACATTTGTGTAAGAGATTACACTACTGGTCAGGAATTTCCTGCTGTATTTCATTTTTTTCTATGGAACTTTTCAATAGCTTGTAACGGGCTGTTATGTTTCCTCTTGGGGCCAGGCCTTTATCAGTCCCACTCAGCTACGCCTTCCTATTCCGTTTGGAATGCTCTGTGACACTTCTGAATGGGTGCGCCTACTTTTCAAAGATTAGAATGTTGATTTATATCCTAGAAGGAGACTCATCATTTCTGCTTCCCCACACAGAGGCCGGTTGTAAGAATTTACTCAATTCAAATATAGATGAGTGCTTTGGACTTCTAGAAAAGGGTGCCCATACAACCAAAAGGTACACGTTCCTTTTATATGAAATAATTTCCTGCGAAAATAATACACAGAGGTAAAAATAAAGAACTATTCCAGGCAGGTGAGGAAACCAATTTGAGTGTTTCTAAATACTTAGATGATGCCAAGTAACAGAAAGAAAGCAGTGGGAAGACTACGTGGTGTATGGTAGAAATCAGGAGTTTAAACATGGCAGCATAAGGGTAAAGTCTAATTGCCCGTCCTCCACAGAGTACGCCCCTCTCCTCTGGACAGGCCTAATGAAGGCGGCTTGGGCTCGTCTGGGTTGTGGTGGGCAGAGTGGCCGGCTTTGCACACCTATCAGCTGATCGCTGCTAACCCTGGTCCTGTGAAAACTCGAGTGAGCATTTCTAAGGTAGTTAAACAAATATTTTAAGACTTCTCTTGATTATCAAAATAAAGTTCATCTCCAGAAATGCTGTTGTGGGTAAATACAGAGACTTTTTGAAATTAGATCAGAATCGAATCAATTTGAGTGGTTAGGTTCAACATTGATCTCATGGGGAAGTTTGATTCTGTTCTTACCCAGTTCAGTTAGTGGCCGGGACTGTGGAGAGGACTTAGGCTGGGAACTAAGTTTGGTGCCACTGTATTTCACGGTCCGAATGGATAGGAGGAGGTGAACCAGACAGGTTTAACCCCGGGAAGGAGAGGGCAGGGCACCTAGATATGTTGGTGATGTGATTGTGTATTGGGTAAAACTAAAAACTCAACTGTCATACTTCTAGAAACAATAAAAGAATTTATTAAGAAGGCAAGTCAAAATTTAGAGGGAATAAAATGCAATAGCTTTTTACCAAATTACCATTTAGGAAGCATAAGAAAAAACAGAATTCCATTCTCACTAGGACATGAAATGCAAGAGAGACTGTTTACCAGGCATCCGTAGCTCCGGAGTTGTGTCTGGTACACAGTCGGCAACGGTAAACACCTGTTAAAAAAAAAATGAATGAATGGGCCAGAGGGTTAGCTCAGTGGTTCCGGCGCCTGCCTTGCAAGCGCAAGGTCCTGAGTTCGATCCCCAGTAACCACATATAATGCTGGGTGTGGAGACACGCCCACCAACAATCAACACCGCATACCACAGTGCTGGACGTGGTGGCTCACGCCTGTCATCCCAGCACTCGGGAGGCAGAGACAGGAGGATTGCTGAGTTCGCGGTGGCTTGCCTGGGCACCATAGTGAGCTCAGGGCCAGCCTGAACTACAAAGCGAGACCCTGTCTCAAAAAGCAAAAAAAAAAAAAGAATGAATAATAAGAAAATCATCACAAGCAATTAGAAATCATCTTTTTTTTTTTTTCCTGGTTCTGGGGATATAACTCAGTACTGGTGAAGCGGGTGTGGTGCCACTGAGCTAAATCCCTGACCCTTAGAAATCATCTTAATGTGTAAGACATAGGTCCTTAATGAACAAAACTATTAAGTTTTACTAAGAGAAGTAAAGGAAGACTTGAATAAAGAAGGGATTCTTATAATATCTTTCATTCTCCTTAAAATAGTTCACTTCTCTGACATTAGCCTAATCACAATCTCATTTTTTTTAACTTGCAAAATTAGTTCATTATTTCATGAAAGAATGGTTGAGTAAAGACAGCTGGTAAATGTTCAGAAAGACAGACCTTTACTCTGTCCTTAGGACTATTTTAGGATTGGTGAAATAAAATATCTATCAAATAGACTAAAATCTGTTTTCTCCCGGAAGTTACTAGGAGGCAATGTGGTATTACAGACAATATGCACATGAACAGCACGTGTCAGATGGTGACATGTGTTAAGGAGAAAAATGAAGCAAAGAAGAGGTCAGCAGGGGCCACATTCAGGGTGGGAGGTAGATGCGAGTGGAAGATGCTGTTGTAAATAGGATGTTAGATGAAGAACTTACAGAGAATGAAATATTTGAGCAAGGATTTGGAATGGGTGAGTCATGGGGTTATCTGTGATATTTAAAGTTGCTCTACTTACACAGTGTGCTCTTAGTTCTAAAGAGACGCAGAAATGGAACAAAATACTGAATTTCAGAAATTGGCACAGGCTGCAAAGTATGCACACAACAGTGTTCGGGAGGCTGAGGCAGAAGGATTGCCATGAGTTTGAGGCCAGCCTCGACTACATAGTGAGTTCAAGGTGAGTCTGAACTACACAGCAAGGTTCTGTCTCAAAATATATATATATATATATATATATTTGAAGGTTTAGCATATGATAAGGTGGCCAAGAAGGGGACTGTTTCTAAATATAATGCTGAACAACTATCCACTTAAGAAAAGATGATGAGTTGAGGTCTCTTATGCAGACAAAAATTACAAATGGTTGAAAGGCTTTCATGCTAATAAATACACATTATGCTACTAGAAGAATATTTAAGTAATTTAAAAACTTACACTCTTTGACTAGAGAAGACCTTTAAAGAACAATACAAAGGTGAACAAAGACACAAAGGTCTATAGATAGGATCATATAAAATTTTGAGGAGGACAGGTAGAGGTGTGGCTCAGAGGTAGAGCATCTACCTAACAGGTATGAGGCCCTCATACCTGTTTTTTTTTTTTTTTTTTTTTTTGAGTCAGGGTCTCGCTTTGTAGTTCAGGCTGGCACTGAGCTCACTATGTAGCCCAGGCAAGCCTGGAACTCAGCAATCCTCCTGCCTCTGCCTCCTGAGTGCTGGAATGACAGGCATGAGCCACCACGCCCGGCACTCTGGTCTGTGGTATTGATTGCTGGTGGGTGTGAGTCTCCACGCCCAGCATTGTATGTGTTTACCGGGGATTGAACTCAGGACCTTGCGCTTACGAGTCAGGCGCCGGAACCACTGAGCTAACCCTGAGGCCCCCTCATACCTGTTTAATTCCCAGCACCACAAAATAAATCTACAGTGCAAAAATAAAACAAAATAATAATCGATCAAAATTATCTCATATAAGTTAAAAAAATTGAAAAAGCCCTCACATATCATAAATGCTATATTTCCTTATTCTAATTTTTCACTCTTCAGGAAGTTGGTATGGACATTGGTATGATAAGGTCTCTTTCCCTTGTGTAGGAGCTGATAAATTGATAGTGTATTTGATAATAAACTACTTGTTATAAAGTAGAAATAGAATATACAGAGTTATAGAAAGCCAAAATATTTCCTTTGCACGTTCCAATACCAAAAGTAAGAAGAATATGAACATGATTTATAAAGAAAGAAATACAGGACGTGAGGGTGATCTGGCTGCAACATCTGTCACCCCATTGATCGCCAGGGCTGATTCGGCTGATCTGGCTGGCGGGGCGGGTGTCCTCTTCCTCCCTCACCGCTCCGTGTGCATCCCTCCCGAAGCTGCTCGCTCGGTCGAAGAGGACGACCATCCCCGATAGAGGAGGACCGTTTCCTCGGTCAAGGGTATACGAGTAGCTGTGCTCCCCTGCTAGAACCTCCAAACAAGCTCTCAAGAAAGAAATACAAATTGTGTTCTGATTGGGGGGGGTGCAGTACCAGGGATCAAACTCAGGCCCTTGTGCTTGCAAGGTAGACACAGTACCACTGAGGTAAATCCCTGGCCCAAGAAATACACATTGGAAACAAAAATGAAAAGGTGTTTCATGTCTTGGGTAACTCAAGAATGGAAAACTGGGGCCGGAGATTTAGCTCAGTGGTTCCGGCACCTGCCTAGCAAGTGCCAGGTCCTGAGTTTGATCTCGGTGACCACATAGAATGCTGGGCATGGTGACTCACGCCCACCAACAATCAACCAGCAATCAGCACCACATACCACAGTGCCAGGCGTGGTGGCTCACACCTGTCATCCCAGCACTTGGGAGGCAGAGACAGGAGGATTGCTGAGTTTGAGGCTTGCCTGGGATACATAGTGAGCTCAGGGCCAGTCTGAACTACAAAGCGAGGCCCTGTCTCAAAAAAAAAAAAAAAAAAAAAAAAGAATGGAAAACCGAAGTGGCCCTGGGGTGCAGTGTTTTAACCCATGGAGGTGGCAGACTCGAGGAGGGTCAGCCAGGAGAGACACAGGGAACTTGGAGGGAACAGAGAAACCGACCACCTTTTGGAGAACCTCATGGAAATTTTAGCCTCTTTACCACTAGAATGTCCACGTGTGGATACACAGATACATTTTTATATTTGATTCTTAGCTGCTGTTTTATTAGTCTGTGCTTGTGATGGATAATAGCTACATTCATCTTGGGAGCTGGTACGTACATGTGACGCATCTGAATCACTTTTGTTTTGGCGTGTTTTGTTGGATAGGACGGGGGGTCCATCAGTGGGTCTTGGGTGACGGGCCCCCAGCACAGCATTTGAACGTGCCATAAGACTTCAGGTTCACTGTGCATAATTTCATTCAAACATTCCAACCTCCTCAAATAAATGAGGGCTATGTTTATTTCAATTTTAGTAGCTGAGAGATTAAGGGCTCAGAGAGAGAGAGATTAAAGATTTATTCAAGGCCTTTCTCTCTAAAGGGTTTACATCAGAATTAAGTCCTCCTCTTCTGACTTTATGTTGAACTCATCTCCCCCAGTCTAATGGCTGCTCTGCTCTTCAGGCTTTGAATGAAATTATGTTTGGCTGGACCTTTGCAGTCCCAGATTCTAAGTCATTATAGCGCAATATTCTGGTCTACGTTTGTTGATAATATTTGAACCTCATTTGGAGCCAATGGTAAATGCTAACATTACATGAAGTCAAGATCCGGGTAACTATTTGGTTATTTTGATCGAGGCTGGCATCTGGTATTCACTTTACTCCCTGAATCCTCAGCGTGAAATTGGGAAAAATTAAAGATAGTAGGAAATGTTAGACGTGCAGTTTGAAGGTAGAATTTCCACAGTTTATCACTGAGATTTGTTTCTTTTTTTGTCAGATATTACTTAGGAGGAATGTTTAGGGTAAATAGAGAGGAAAAATGTCCTGGAGAACAATTCTTTTGGGATAAATCTGAGAGGTTCATGTTATTTATAAGGGCCCTTTTGGGGGGAAGTTATCAATGACCATTTCTTCTTCTAGTAAAGTGAGGGAAAACTTCGGGGTGCTCTTGTCCTCTTTGGCAATCCTGGTGGGTACTTATTCACATTTCCAAGGTACGCCCAATTCTGTTTCTGAAGACAGCATTCTGCAGGACAATGAGGGAACCCACAGCTCCAGGGTATTTATTGAGGATTGTGGTTTGGAGGATTAGCAGAATCTTTAACTAGAGATTAACTCAGAGAGGGGAGCTGAGGAGGCTCCTGAGGCTGTGAGCGGCTGAGTCTCTGCACGCAGATCTCATTACTCCCTTTAACAAGGGAGTTAAACGGAGCGGCAGATATTGTTACCCACACTTAAAATACCAGGGAACTGGCACAAAGAGGTCTGGGTAAATAATTCAAGTTCACACAGCTAGTAAATAGTGAACTCTTGGACCCTGAGCGGGTATGCTTTTATCACAAAGCCTATATCGAGCAACGAGGATGTTACAATCATTTCTGTAATGGCTTTTGGTTAACTGCCTAGAATTTTTTTTTTTTTTGAACACAAGTACCACACGCTCCAGTTTATTTTTATTCTGAGATAAGAATATATAGAGAGATGCGGGGTCTTTTTTTTCCCATGGTTTGTTGAAATTTATTCTGTATTTACTACGGTGCGTCACAGCTATCTTGTTGGTTGAAAATAGAGGCATTAATTCCTGCGGAGGCCCTGAATAAGACATACTGCTTAAATTTCTAGTTTTCCCTTTGGAATGTGGTGATTTGCATTTGTCTCTTGTCTTTTGCTTTTGGCAGTAGCAGGAGACTTCACGTATTACAAGCCATGAACCACTCACTCACTGCACGGGACGGTCTGTGCTGGACGGAAGGAGAAAGCAGACCCGTGGGGCAGAGCGCAAGAACAGGATAGCAGGGCGGATCTGATCTTCTGCAAGGGAAGACATCTTGCAAGACTCAGAGGCAAGATACACAGTGTCACTGTTTCTATTTTCCAGGAACCCCTGGACCCGGAAGGGAAGACAACGCAGAAATACATTCCAGGGCACAGTGTCAGGAGTACGGTCTCAGAACAGTGTGGGAAACCCTAGGACAGGGGTCTATCTTTACCAGAGGTGTCTGGGAAATTTCCCAGAGGAGGAAACACCTATTCCGAGCCAGACGGGTGTCATAGTTCATGGAGTCCAGTGCAAAGTGAAAATGCATATCATATGTTCAGAAACGATTAAGACTTTCAAGATGGACCAAAGGGCCTTACATCGAGCACGAGGACTTCTAATCAAGTTTCCTTCCACTTAGACTGCAAACGCGAAGTGGGGAAGATCCAAACTGTTGTTTAACATAACAGACTCAGCCTAGACATTGATGCTATTTCTTTTGAGGTATTATTATTATCCAACTAAAATCTGTGAGTCTAAGACAATATAATCAAATCTGGTGTGGCTGTAACAATTTTGGAGCAATCACAGGGTATTAGAAGGAAGGAATGTTTATTATTAATTGCAATTCCCCAGAGAAGGAGTTTTTGGGAACTGCAAGGTACATTTAACACTTTCTCCAGCAGTCTATGTCTCTGAAAGAAATACTTTTTTTTTTTTTTGAGACAGGATCTTGCTTTGTAGTTCAGCCTAGCCCTGAACACCCTATGTAGCCCAGGGTAGCCTTGGACTCAGAGCAATCCTCCTGACTCTGTCTCCAGAGTGCTGGGATTACAGGCATGAGCCAACACGCCCAGCATTGTGTTGTGTGGTACTAGGGATCAAACTTGGGACCTTGTGCTTTCCAGGCAGACACCCAAACCTAAATCCCTAGCCCAGAAAGAAATACTTTTTATGAGGGACAAAAAACAAGTTTTGGGCAGGAGATTTAAGTCAGTGGTTCTGGCGCCTGCCTAACAAAAGCAAGGTGCCTGGTTCGATCCCCAGTAACCACATACAACAATACCGGGCGTGATGATTCACATGCACCAGCAATCAGCACCATATACTACAGTGTGTGTGTGTGTGTGGGGGGGTGGCTCACGGCTGTAATCCCAGCACTCAGGAGGCAGAGGTAGGAGGATTGCTGTGAGTTCGAGCCTTGCCTGGGCTACAGAGTGAGCCTAGGGCCAGCCTGGACTACAAAGCGAGACCCTGTCTCAAAAAAAAAAA
>PVIC010018048.1:0-32015 GCA_004025085.1 Thryonomys swinderianus
TTCTTTCTTTCTTTCTTTCTTTTCTTTCTTTTTTTCACCAGGGATCAAACTCAGGCCCTTGTGCTTCCAAAGTAGGTCCAGTACCTCTTGAGTTAAATCCCTGGCCCCTGCTATTTACAATTTTTATTAGAACTTGAATTTTGAAATATGATGTCATATACCATGCAATGTAGTATTTCAATGCACAATTCAACATTTTTAGTATATTCAGAGTTTTACAACCATCATCACAATAAGTTTTAAAATATTTTCAGCTCGGGCTGGAGATTTAGCTCAGTGATTCCATCGCCTGCCTCGCAAGTGCAAGGTCCTGAGTTCAATCCCGGTAACCACATACAATGCTGGGAGTGGTGACTCACGCCCACTAGCAATCAATACCACATACCACAGTGCCCAGCGTGGTGGCTCACGCCTGTCATTCCAGCACTCTGGAGGCAGAGGCAGGAGGATTGCTGAGTTTGAGGCTTGCTTGGGCTACATAGTGAGCTCAGGGCCAGCCTGAACTACAAAGCCAGAAGCTGTCTCAAAAAAAATAAATAAATAAATTCAGCTCTCAATAAAGAAATCCCACACAAAAAAGAAATCTCACAAATATTAACAGTCATTCTCCATTCTTGCTGTACTCTATTCTCTAGAAGTGAACACAAATCTATTTTCTGCCTTTATCAAATTGACCTATCCTGGACATTTCATATGAATGAAATCATATATGTGTTCTTTTGTGACTGGGTTCTTTCATATATCATAATGTTTTCCAGTTTCATGCATGCAGTAATATGAGGCAGTAATTCATTATTCTCTATGACTGAATAAAATATGGTTATATTTCATAGTTTATTTATTCATCAGTAGATGAACAGTTGGGTTGATCCCACCTTTTAATATCATGAGTAATGTGAAGGAGAAAAAAAATCACGGAACTGTGAATGGCAGGGACACAGCTTCTCTAAAACAATGTGCCTAGAATCTGGAAATCAGCAGCCTGGAGACAAAAACAAGAGTGTAGAGGGTACATGAAAACCAAAAGGAGCTGACAGAGAAGAAGTAGAAAACAGGCTCCATTACTACAGAAGAAAGAGATTACTGATGTAGGTCAGAGAGCATGCGATGCAGCTGACCAAGGTTCAGTGAAAACAACTTTTGTTGTTCACTAAGAAAGAGAGACCAGCTCTGGACTGAGAGAATCCTGTACAGTTGGAGATAGCAGTGAAAGCACAAGACGATACCCCCGCCCCCGTCAGTAGTTGGTCAGTGAGGAGAAATGGCTCCTGCAGATAGGCAGCTGGTGGCTAGGGCCACTATTTTGTGTAGAAGGGCTGTGACTTGAACTCTGACAGCAGAACACCAGAACTGTTCCGAGGTCATTTTGCTGCCCTGAGAGAAATAAAGGAAGAGCTGTCCAGTCACAGTAGACTGCAAGCAGTTAGTCAGCAGATTGAGGAAATTTATGATGAGAAGTAGGGACCAGGACCACCCAAACTCTGCTCCCAGGACCACCCAGGGTCACTAAGACTGGCTCTGACTACAAAGTACTGAAAGCACCGCCTCTGCTCTGGGACCAGAGAGGGAGATGGGCAAGCAGCCTTGGCTGGCCTGAGCAGGGAACACTCCTCCCAGCACTGCGGCCATGGAAACAAACAAGCAAAAAACGCTAGCCAGAGTAGGACAAAAGCACCTACCCTTTCCCCTCTACAGCCAGAGAACTAAAGTAATCAAAGGTGCGGAACAGAAAAACTCAGGCAAGGTCCAGGAAGGACCAAGGCTGCACAGCCTTGAGAATAGCCTCAGGCTGGCTCCAGCTGAGAGACATCTGGAGGCCTGCTGGCTGGGCAAAGGCCCCAGCTCTCACCCCGGAAAGCCAAGAACAGCCACATGTCCGGTACTGGTCTTACTACAGACCTGGCAAGAATGTGCATTGTGCATTTACAAGCTTTGTCTCAGACACTAACAGAACTGTGGACACCAGAGAGATTTTAGCATTTGTATTATGTTTCTTTTTCTTTGTTTGCTTGATTTGTTTTCCTTTTTTCTGTCTAGTTGAGTTAGTTTTTTATGGGGGGTTGCTGTTTAGCTTCTATATATTAACTATTTTATGTTCTGTTTGTCTTCTTTCATGCTTTCCTCAATTATCTCTTCATTTTTTAATACTTTCACGTGAGTAATCGGTGTCCTTTGTCTTTCTGGTTTGCTTCAACATTCCTTTGCCTCCTCCGTAATGCTTTCTCTTGTGTCCTCTTCTCCATTATCACAAAGCTTGGGTGTTCATCTTTTGCCTTCCAGCCTTGCTTTTACTATGTATGTATGTATGTATGTATGTATGTATGTATGTATGTATGTGTGTGTGTGTGTGCGTGTATTTTTTTTTCACTTATCTTTCTGTTTTGTTCCCTAGCCCACTTAAATTACCCTCCCACAGGATAAAGTAACACCTAAAAGGAAACTTGTTGCATACAAACACCTGGTTTATGTTGGATTTTGTTATACAACGGTAGAACTTGCTCATATTGTTAAATGTACCAAACTACACTTGTTCTTAGCCAAAAGGCCGAAATGTACCAAACTAATAGGGACCACAGTTTGTCAGTTGCTAAGTTGTGTTAGGTATTACTTATACTGCTAACTGTACTTTCTTAGCTAGTATATCATACCTATTGTACTCAGTTGTTCTCCATTATATGACAGCGCTGTGATTATGTTGGGTCACAACCACCATCATACTCTAGTACAAAAGGACTGTGTGCTGAGCTTAGAAGATATCAACCTCTTGTCTTCAATGGGTTGGAAAGGCAGGATCTTGGGATAAACAAAAGACCACCAAGAACCACCTAAACCTAGAAAACATCTCTGAGGAATAGGTGTTTCCTAGGGAACTTCATTAGTGGTAAAGCTACCTACAAGCAACAACTCAGAAAACTAAATAAAACTTAAAAAGAGAAAATGACAGGAAATAGAATCAAATGTAACACCAAAATAGGAAATATTCAAAGGGAATGTGGTGGGGGACAGTAATGAAGGGAAAAAATAAATATGATTTAGAAAGAAAAAGAAATGGCATGTATATAAGGGGTGGAGGTTGTGGGTGGGTAAAAATGAGAATTAACTTCTCTCATATACTGGTACAAATTCCTCAATGTTGAGTGTGATTGTGAGCTGTATATAAAATGTGCCAATAAAGAATTCAATTAAAAAAACTGCATGTTTAAAAAAAATGTAACTCTGGATATCCAGCTCACCCAGGATAAATTTAGAGAATAAATTAGAGGAAACTGGAAGCAACCTCCAACAAGAACTTCATAAAAAATTGCAGCTGCAGAAGTGAATAAACAGATAGAAGATGCTACAAAGAAAATAATCTCATAAATAAAGAAATGACAATCAAAATGAAGGACATGCTCAACAAATCTAGAGTGGATGCAGATTTCAAAAAAATAAAGGAGCATAGAAATGACAGAAACCATGAGTATCCAACACAGCAAAGAAATGGAATCCAAGAAACAGATTCAAACAGATCAAGAAGATTAAAAACTCCACTGAAAGTAGAGTCAATCATTTAAAACCAAGGTAAGGACAAAATTTAAGATCCAGAAGATAGGATTGAAGTTACTGACCATGAAAAGAAAGATATTTTGAAAACAGCAAGAAGCCATGAAAAATCAATTCAACAATTGCAAGATGATGCAAAGAAAAACAATATAAAAGATAGATTGGAGTTAATGAAAGATGCAGATGCCATAAAAATGTTTACAAATGTAAAGGCAGAAAACTTCCTAAAAACTTGGGGGAAAACAATTTAACATATAAAAAAGTGAGGCATAAAGAACTTCAAATACACATGACTAAATTAAATCTACAATAGGGCCTATAATAATCAAGATCCCAGAAATTCAGTACAAGAACAGAGTATTAAAACCTATTAGAGAAAAGAAACAAATCATTTACAGAGGAGAGCTCTTCAAAACCACAGCAGACTTCTCAACATAAACTAATATGGCAAGGAGAGCATGGAGTGAAGTATTTCAAGCTCTAAGAGAAAACAACCTACAACTAAGATTAATGTACCCTGCAAGACACCTTTCGAAATCAATGGGCATTTTTTTAGATTATTTTCTCAAATTCTGTGAAGTATACTGTTAGGATTTCAATTAGGACTGCATTGAAACTATGTAGTAGTTTTGGTAGGAGTGTAGACTGGTGCGGTCATTGTGGAAAGCAGTATAGAGAGTCCTTAAAAATACCAATAAAAATAATTGGGGTATTGGGCCGGGTGTGGTGGCTCACGCCTGTCATCCCAGCACTCGGGAGGCAGAGACAGGAGGATTGCTGAGTTCGAGGCTTGCCTGGGCTACATAGTGAGCTCAGAGCCAGCCTGAACTACAAAGCGAAACCCTGTCTCAAAAAAAAAAAAAAAATTGGGATATCGAAATAAAAAACTTCTGCACATCAGTGATCAACAGAATGCACATTCAACTTCCAATGAATGCACATTCAACAACCAACTTCTGCACATTCTGACCAACAGAATGAAGAAATAATCCGCAGAATGGAAATCAAGTTTGGTCACCTATTCCTTGGATTAAATTTGATGTGTAAAGTCTTCATGAAAATTAGACCTGAAAAATACAAGACAAAATAAAAAATGGACAATCAAAATGAATAAATACAGGCCGGAGGGTTAGCTCAGTGGTTCCAGCGCCTGCCTCGCAAGCGTAAGGACCTGAGTTCGATCCCTGGTAACCACATATAATGCAGGACGTGGTGGCTCACGCCTGTCATCCCAGCACTCGGGAGGCAGAGACGGGAGGATTGCTGAGTTCGCGCGGCTTGCCTGGGCACCATAGTGAGCTCAGGGCCAGCCTGAACTACAAAGCGAGACCCTGTCTCCAAAAAGCAAAAAAAAAAAAAAAAAAAAAAAAAAAAAAAGAATAAATACTTCTCATAAGAAGAAATACAAACGTACCCTCTATACATGAAAAGTGTTCAGCATTTTTGGTCATTCAAATCAAAACAACACTGAAATTCCATCTTACTGCAAAGGAATGGCTGTCATGAAAAACTAAAAAGCAACAAATGCTGGCAAGCTTGCTGGGGAAAAGGAACATGCTATGTTTTTGGTAAGAATGTAAATTAATACAACCCTATGGAATTTGGCAAGTAGAAATTCTATTCGATCCAGCTATTCCTCTTCTGGGTCTCTTCCCGCAAGAATTATAATGATATATGCATACCCATCTTTATAATAGCATAATCCATAATAGTGAAACTTTGGGCAATGATACTCAGCTATGAGAATGGATAAATATGGGCAATTTGTGGGAGGATGAATGCATTTGGAGAACATAATACCAGTAAAATATATTAGACTTGAAATATATATTACATGGTTTGTTACATAGGCAGGTGTGTGTTTGTGTTATAATTTAAAGAGTAAAAAAAGAGAAGATAATGCACAGGTAGATAAAAGTGAGGGGAGAAGGGAGAGAAGGAGGGAAAAGTAAAAATGAGTTAGGTGAGCCTATATTTTTACTGATCCCCCAAGATGAATATATTATTTGTCACAAACACATAGTAATGAGTAAAGATAGAGAAATTAGGAATTCAGTTTCCTAAAGTTCCCCCAAACATCTCCATCCCAATTTATAGGTTCTTATTATGGTCAAATCAGTACTATTACTTAAACTACTGATGTCCTTCAATGCTGAACAATGAAACTTACACTGCAGTCCAACCAATTGTACCACAAAGGCTTGTGTTTGGTTTTTGACGACTTTAGTCCTACAGTTAAAAGAGAGAATGTTTTCCTTTAGGACACACCTGGGAGGCTTCAGATTGTTTATGCATGTTTGGAGCTGGGAACTTTAATCTTTCAGCTCACTATTTCCCTTCATTACCTTGTCTAAAGATGCTAACAGCAAACAGTCTTTCTCTTCAAAGAAAACATTTCAAAATACTATATGTAGAGTCACTAAATTCCTTGTATCTCCACAAGTAGCAAAATAGGAAAATAAAATGGTTTCATGAAGCATTTTTAAATTTCTTAATTGATTTTATTGTTACATTTTATATACACATCATGATCTCACTCAACATTGAGAATTTGTACCAGTATATGACACAAGTTAATTCTCATTTTTTCCTATTCCCCTGCCTACCCTCCAACCCCAGCCTCCTATATACATAAGCTTTTTTTTTAACATCAAATTTTTTTCTTTCTCTTCTTTACTTACCCCTACCCCCTTTTCTCTTTCAGTATTTTCTATTTCATAATATCTATCATATATTCTAGAATTCATTTATATCTTTAGTTTTTCATACCAGAGAAAAGATATGGCATTTACACATCTGTGACCTATTTATTTCACTTATGAGTATGTCTTCAAGGTATGTCCATTTGAGTATAAATGATTCAAACTTATTCTTTATGGCAGAGTAATACTCCATTTTATTTATTTTTTTAAAACACATCTTCTTTATCCAGTCTCTTGTTGATGGACATTTGGGTTGTTTCCAAGATTAAGCTATCACGAACTGATTCAAAAATGGGCATCTGAAATGAATAGACATATTTCAGTGGAAGAAGTAAAAGCAGTTAAAATACATATGAAGAAATGCTCAACATCACTGGTCATTCGAGAGATGCAGATGAAAACAGCACTGAGTTTCCATCTCACTGCACAGAGAATGGCTGCTATCTTGAAATTAACCAGCAACAAATGCTGGCGAGGCTGCCGGGAGAAAGGAACCCTTCACCACTGTTGGTGGGAATATAGACTGGTACAACCACTGTGGAAATCAGTGTGGAGATTCCTCAAAAATCTAGGACTAGAGGTCCCATTTGACCCTGCTGTTCCCCTTCCAGATATATACATGAAAGAATTAAAAGATTCATATCACAGCAACATACATGCACCCATGTTTATGAAGCATTTTATTTTAAACTGTTCGTTCCATGGAATATCAGCATTCTCTACATTATCAAAATGAGAGGGCCAGAGAATTAGCTCAGTGGTCCCGGTGCCTGCCTCGCAAGCGCAAGGTCCTGAGTTCGATCCCCGATAACCACATACAATGCTGGGCGTGGAGACTCATGCCCACCAGCCAGCAATACCACATACCACAGTGCCAGGTGTGGTGGCTCACACCTGTCATTCCAGCACTCAGGAGGCAGAGACAGGAGGATTGCTGAGTTCGCGGCAGCTTGCCTGGGCTACATAGTGAGCTCAGGGCCAGCCTTAACTACAAAACGAGACCCTGTCTCAAAAAAAAAAAAAAAAAAGAAAGAAAGAAAAAAGAGAGACCATAGCTACTTTGTAAAACAGAGCTAGTTAAAAGAAGAGAGGTTTTATATTTGTCAAAATAAATGCTTGCATTCTTTACTATCTTTTCTTATGTTTTTATTCTTCAGAAAAATTAAGTTTATAAAGTTTTGTTTACTTAGATATCTGTTTAAAGTTTTGTTTTATACTAGTTAAACAAAGTATTAGATGTAATATACCTTATTTTAAGGGTCTAATTACCCTGGTATAATGCACTCAATCATGATTATTGCCTCAATATGCTATAAAAGCTTCTAAATTCTTTTGCTAAATTGCTATCTTGTATAATGCTTATGTTCATTTAACCATGCTCCTCTTAGTCAGTGAGACACATTCTTACCTTTGTATGAAGAGTATATGTACTTACTTGGTAAACAGACATTGATTCTTGTAAACTATATTCAAAATTTTTCTAGTTCTGTTGTATGTACCTAAGAAATTCTAAAGTTTTTTCTAAATTGTAATTCTTAGTCTTAGTACAAGTAAATGATATGCTTTCTCTCCAAATGTCAATTCACACTGATTACAGAAAAGGAGACCCTAAGTGCATTATTTAAATAGAACTACCCTTATTATACATTAAAATTGTTTTTCTATAATTAACTTGGTCACCATGTTTCTTAGTTCAAATACACTATACAGACTATATTTACTTTGCTCTTACTGGCTTGTGTTACATCTGTTTGCAAGCTTTGTAAAGTTTCATCAACGTTTTAATATTTTGAGATGCTGACTATGGTATTAATGAGACTAGATTTGGCAATGGATGGCATAAACGTTAGGGCAACTTTTTCCAAACCTCTTACATTGCTCAGGTTCATCAAGGAGTGTTTCATGACACTGATTTCAATTGTCTGCCACGTTCCCTCCTACACATAGCCTGATCTGAGTTTACCAGGGAAGCTACCTTAGTACCAAGGGACAGAACCACCAGTAGTTAATTGGCAATACTGTCAGAGAATAAGAAAGTGCATTTGGAGACAAAGGGAAAGTTATGACCATCAAGCTGTCACCTGTTCAGTCCTAGCAGAACCAAGCTGAGCTATAGAGGTTATTGTAATGGAGGCAGAAGGGGAGGGGATCAGAGATATCACCCATGGCAGGTTTTGTATAAGTAAAGCACATGTTTATTCACATGCATGTGTGAGCGAGGAAGTGGGCTGAGTCTGAAAAAAAGGAGCTCAGCAGCTCTGGTGACAACAAAAGCTTGTTTTTTCTTTTTAATGAAAGGGGAGGAGTTTACGGCCTTGAGGAATTTAGGGACAGAAAGAGACTGCACTTCTTGGGATGGGTGGAGGGTGCAGTTGTGGTCAGGCTTCCTGGCACTGCAGCAGCTGGAACAGGACTTACTGCTTTTGCCTTTTCCATGGTTTTCTACCACACCTCCTGGTAGCAGCCTTATCCATCCGGTGTGACAGTCATGAAGAAAGACTTTTTAGGAATGTTTACCTATAAGCAGAAAGAACTTCCAGCAGGTGTAGCAGTTAATCTCCTGATTTTGGCATCTTTTGTATCTGGCCTTATAATCTTCAACGGTGTCTCTTTCAAGCTCAAGCAATCAGATTACCTTAATTTATGCTCCTGCTATCTTTGACGGAGTCAATGTGCCAATTCAGCATTAAACACCCAGCCGGATAATGTGGCACCTCAAGATTAATGACTGGGCTAAAACAGGTAGGTGTTACAGCATTCATGGCAAAAGGAAACTATCAGAGTTTTTTTAAAAAAATGTAGCTTCATTTAGAGGTAAGTGGCTTCTCCACAATTCTTATTGTTGCACACACAAAAAGCATCACCTTATTTTCTCAACATAAATCAATAAAAAATTGCAGAAGGTGGCCCCAGAAGATCAGGTCCTATTTCCTTTCTTTTAAGAAGAGAGCAAACTAAACATGAATAGGAGTTACAAAGCAAGCCGGGAGGTATGTGTTGTCTCGTGGTATTCCCCCTCCTCTCTGAACTTTACTAGAAAAGAACAGAAATCATTCACAATGGGGAGGTAACTTGAGGCAAATAAGGTTCATTCATCACCTCAGCTTTGCTTGTTTGAAAAAAGATCTAACTATATAGTCCAGGCTGGCCTTGAACTCATGGAGAGCCTCCTTCCTCAGTCTCCTAAGTGCTGAAATTCTTTGAATGAATCTTTTTTCTTTTTAATCAAAATAAATGATCTACTTTTGTTTGGTCAGAAGCAACCAAAATAAACTGGGAGTACAGATATGAGAGGCCATTAACATAAGTAGCTTTTTAGAAAGATGGCACAGGAAGTGTCCCTTCAGGAACAGAAAGAAGCTTCCAAGAACCATTTTGAAAAACAATGACCATTAATCTCACCCTTTCCCTTGCCCCACCTTCCCAACTGAGTAGCAATTTTCTCCATTTGTATAAAATCAATTTGTCCCAGGCATCAAACATTTACACTGTCTTCCAATCATCATTTTTATTCTCACAAAGACCTTTTGTCTACATTAGTTATATGTCAGAGAAACTACATTTATAAAAGAATATGTGCGGGCTGGAGATTTGGCTCAGTGGTTCCAGCGCCTGCCTCGCAAGCGCAAGGTCTTGAGTTTGATCCCAGTAACCACATACAATGCTGGGCGTGGTGACTCACGCCCACCAGCCACCAATACCACATACCACAGTGTCGGGCGTGGTGGCTCACGCCTGTAATCCAGCACTCGGGAGGCAGAGGCAGGAGGATTGCTGATTCCAGGCTTGCCTGGGCTACATAGAGAGCTCAGGGCCAGCCTGAACTACGAAGTGAGACCCTATCTCAAAAAAAAAAAAAAAAGAATATGTGCAACATAAGTAGAAATATACATGTTCAGGAATTTGTCATGACAAAATCTTGAAGTTTTCAGTATTTTTCAAAGTGGTTTTTTATTTCATAATCTCTCACTTTTTTATCCTTGCCTTTATCCCAGTGAGCAAATAAAAAATTAAAAAAAACTAAATCCCTTTTAATCTATGCATTAATTCCACTGCCTGTCTGAGATACATATGAGAAGAAAGATGAGGGAGGTAAAGTCAGGCTACCAGTCATTTATTGAAAGTAGCAATTAATCAAGGAACTGGAACAAGATAATCAACAACAATATTAGGTAGATGGTTAGACATCAGCAGATCTGAGGGATTGGGGGGTTATATCCAAAACAGGAAGCATTGTCAGAAATATACCCATTTATAAAACATTCTGAAATACATCCATGTATAACCCATTTGTAATCATTTGTTAGTTCTCAAGCTCAAAGCAATCCCTCAGAGCACGATGATATATTAATCTTACACATTACGCACGTTCGTCTGATATCCGGCCACCTGGCCATTTAACCTCAAAACAAAGCATACTGCATTCTGGCTGCCCTGGCCTAGAACCTAATAATATCAGAATAGGAAATGTTCTTCACAGATATTCATGCCTGTTGTGCCTGATGTTTAGATGTCCCCTCAAAGCCTCACGTGAATGAGGTGGGGTTTTTTCAGAGGTGGCTGGATCTAGAGTGTGTGATGCTAGAACTCAGTCACAATGCAATGCTAGGCTCAAGGCCACTAGGATTAAACGTGTGAGTGCCGCCTGCCCTAAGTCATCTGGATAAGGTAAGAGAGGCAGGAAGGCACTGTTAAGGTCCCTTGTTGCTTTGCTACCTTCAGTCCGCCATGAACTTTTGCCCCTCTGCTGTGTCCCACTGCCTTGGAGACAGATGATTATGGACTGAAACCTGTACAAACCATGGGCTAAATAAGCCTTTCCCTTAGCATTGGCTATTGGGAACTTCATCTCAGAAATGAGAGAAAAAGACCTAGCACACTACCTTGAGTTGAGACCTGGTTTAAATCAAGAATTTATCATATGCAGTTATCTTAGATGGTTAGAGTTGAGGAAGCACTGACCATGCAAAAAGAAAAAGAAAAAAGCCATTTCACAATTCCTAAGTAAATTCTAGGTAAGATGGTGATAAGCATCATAATTACCATAATAGCTCAGATACAAGAATAACTGCTGGATGCATAAAGATGTGTCCCAACCTGTGCTTGATGGAGATGCCTTCATGGCACTACCTGCATTCTTCCCGCAAAATGGAAATCTATATGCCTACCTTACAGCAAGGTCTCTCTATATTTCTGCATGACTTATATGTCTTGACTGAATTCCTCCACTAAGGGCATAGAGAACCAAGGGCCAAGAAAGTGAGGGGCTGGTTTCTTATCTGTCAAGACCGAGCCACTAACAGCAGTGCACCCTTGAGAATGGGTCAGCAGTTTAATCTGTCAGGAGTGGGAAGTGTAATCATACTCCTTATGATACCGCTATACTTAACTTTTAGGTTTTTTCAGGAGCCACAAACTAAAACTGCAGTTAGCTTCAGGTTATACATGTAAGGTTTTAATCTATTTTCAATTTACATTTGTAAATGTTGAGAGGTAAATGTGCAATTTTATTCTTCTGCATGTGAATATCTAGTTTTCTTAGTACCTTTGTTACCAGGTTTTGGGGTGTTGAAGTCTCCTTCTAGAGGAGGTTCTAGGTTCTTTCTGTCCTGATCAAATAATTGATCCAGACAAGCACAAACAGTAGCATGGCTTCACGTTCATTAAAGATAAGAAAAGAAACAGGCCCTTTAGAGCAAGTATTAGCCACATAACAGTAAGAAAATAAATACACTTTACAGGACAAGAATTGGTCATGATGAGAAAGCACTGAAGTGGAAATCTCAATGGTGACTGTCTTTTTATCACCTACTCCTTGAGTTGATGGCAGGTCTAGGCCATCCTCTCCAAAACTCCTCAGTTCCTCACAAGAAGTCCACATGCAGGGCTGGAGATTTAGCTCAGTGGTTCCGGCACCTGCCTAGCAAGTGCAAGGTCCCTAGTTCCATCCCTGGTAACCACAAACAATACTGGGCATAGTGGCCACGCTCACCAGCAGTCAGTACCACATACCACAAATGCCAGGCTTGGTGGCTCATGCCTGCCATCCCAGCACTTGGGAGGCAGAGAAAGGAGGACTGCTGTGAGTTCAAGGCTTGCTTGGGCTGCATGGTGAGCTCAGGGCCAGACTGAACTACAAAGCAAGACCTTCTCTCAAAAACAAAAAAGTCCACGTGCAAAGCTTTGCGAACTGATCTTCACATATATCCTAGGGTTTTGCAGTTAACATGTCACACCTTCCCCAGCCAGGCTGCCATACCCTAAACTGCCTCCCCTTGTGTGGGTAGGATGTTATTTTTTGACACAAGGAATAAGTTTTGGTGTTCTATGGTACAGCACAGTGAAGAAAATTAGTAAGAATACTTTATATATCTTAAGATAGAAGAAAGGAGTTTGAAAGTACTCACTAAGAGATTTGTTGGGGACTAGGCTACACAACTCAGACGTCATAGTCCTCAGGTCAGTGTTTTCTTGCCTCAGGAACAGGGAAGGCCACATACACACTGGCTACGGGGAATTAAATAAGCCACCACTCCTAAGGCAAGATAGCATCTGCTGAAGACAGTTGTCAATATACCAGTATTTGGGTGTAGAGGAAACATGGTTCCTCATTAACTTAATCCTTCCGCAGATATTCTCAACAGCTGCTGTTCCATGAGATGCATCTACTTCTCTCCTTGTGCTACTTACTTACTGGCTAATAAATAGGCCAACCATGGAATTTTATTTGTCTGTCAGCTAGAGGCATGTCTCCTCTGTTCCCTCCTTTATATCTTGAAAATTGTCTCTGTCTCTTGCAATTTATTGCTCACCATTCCCCACAAAAAGGTAGCTGAGGGTCTGATCAGCTCTTGGTAGAGATTCAGACAAAGTAGTGGAACGGTGAGTGCCGGCAACTGGTCTTCTCCAGGACAAAGTGTCTGGAGTCCAGAAAACAATAGCCTGGAGAGGAATCAGCGAGTGGAGGGTAACAGGGAGCACGAGGGAACCGAGAGAGGAGAAGAAAACGGGATTAAGTGATACCGAAGAAGTAGAGCATACCATAGAGGAGAGACCATGCGCCAGACCAGCGTCTGCAGCTGGATAGTCACCAGCTGGGAGGCAAAGGGAAGCTAACAACTCTTCTGCTCACAGAAAACTGGAGAGCTGTGGTAGGACCAGGAGAATTTTACGCAGTTGGAAACAGCAGGAAGAACACGAGACACTGTTTCCTGAGTCATCCTTCAGAGTCACCTGTTAGAGAGTAACTGTGGTAGAAGTGCCTGAGGACAGTCATGTAGGCCGGTTGCTTGGGGGAGGGGGCATTGCAGGGAAGGGCTAGTTGTTTGTACTTGGGTCCCAAGAACAATTTGTTGGTTGCTTCACACAGCCAAGTTCCCAGAGTAGAAGGGCTGAGGACAGTCACTGGAGACTGCTAGCAGCTGGAGAGCAGGTCGGAGGGAGTCCCACAGGGAGAGAGAAGTGAGGATTCACAGCTTCAGCTCTTGTGGTCAGAGGCTAGACTCAGCCCGAGTTACACAGGATTAGAAGTTCACGTTGATCCTATGTTCCAGCTATGCACACGTTGCTACACCCCACGCTGTTCTGGGCGCAGATCGCCACGTTAGACTTCCAGCGTGAACAAAGACATATCTTGGCCTGAGCTTTGTTCCTTGACCCAAGACTGAGAAAAGGAGCAACATGCCCAAAACAATGGAAAACTTTCATGATTCTTTATTTGATTGCATTATTTTTCATTTTAATTTTACTTTATAAAAATCTTTTTTTAACGTATTGCTATTGTCATCCTTCTGTAAATTGTTCCCCACAGTTTTATTCCATTATTTCACAATTTTTTCTTTTATAAGCATGTCTGTGTATGTGTGTCTCACTCCTTCCTTTTTTTCCTCTCTCAATAGTTTTGATAGAGCGTAAGGCAATTCTTCCCTTGTCCATTAAGAACCCTCCTACTTTGTCTCTTCACTTAACCTTTTTCCTTTACATTTTACTCACTTCCTGTTTTTTTTTTTTTTTGAGACATGCTCTCATTTTGTAGTTCAGGCTGGCCCTGAACTCACTATGTGGCCCAGGCAAACCTCGAAATCAGTAATCCTCCTGCCTCTGCCTCTCGAGTCCTAGGATTACAGAAGTGAGCCACTGCATCTGGCTTTGTTGTATGTGGTTACTAGGGACTGACCCAGGGAGTTTGCGCTTGCTAGACGGGTGCCGGAACCACTGAGTGAAATCTGTGGCCCTCCCATTTTTAAAATTGGTATATTTTAGGTGTACATTATGATCAAATACATCACTAGAAATTTGTACCTATACGTGATATATCTAGCTTGGTTCTTTTTTCCCATTCCCTTTCACTCCTTTTCACCTCTCCCCTCTCTTACTTCTCCCAATTTACCAAAAATTTTGTTTCCAATTTTTCCTTGTTTCTCTTTCCCTTCTTTCCTTTCTGCTACTCCACTACTTCTCCTTCCCTTTTGACATTTTTTTTCTAATTTCACATAATCTATTATACATTTTGGTCATCATTTACCCTCTCAGTTTCTCATAGAGAAACTATTTGGTGTTTATATATGTTTGTGTCCTATTTATTTCACCTAGGAATATGACCTCAGTGTGCGTCCACTTAACTATATATGTCTCTAGTTTTTCATTCTTTATGGCTGAGTAGTATTTCTTTTTTATTAAAAAAACAAAACATTTTCTTTACCCAAGCATCTGTTGATGAACATTCTGGCTGTTTCCAAGATTTAACTATTACAAACTGTGCTTCTATAAAGATGAGTGCAGATATATTGTTGTGTTATGATGCTTTTAATGTTTTAAGGGAGATATCCAGAAGAGGAATAGCTGGGTCAAATGGGACTTCTGATTCTAGTTTTTTGAGGAGTCTCCACACTGATTTCCACAGCGGCTGCACCATCTACTCTCCCACCTGCAGTGTGGGATGGTTTCTTTTCCCCACAGTGACAACAGCATTTGTCATTGGTTGATTTCTTGATAACAGCCATTCTTTCTGGAGTCAAATGGAATCTCAGTGTTGTTTTCATCTGCATCTCTTGAATGCAATTACAATGAAATTACAACAGACCCAGAGAATCATCAATAACTACTTTGAGAATCTGTACTCCAGAAAGATGGAAAACACAGAGGAAATAGATTTCTAGATATATGCAAATTACCAAAGTTGAACAAATCTCTAAAATTTCTAAACAGTCCAACATCAATCAACAAAATTGAAAGTGTAATTAAAAACTTACCAACAAAGAAGATCCCAGTTCCTGATAGCTTCACTGCTGGCTTCTACAAAACCATTAAAGAAGACCTTTTGCCACTAATGTTCAAACTTTTAAATGAAATTGAAATGGAAACAATACTCCTAAATTCATTCCTAGAAGCAAGCGTTGCCTTGATCCCAAAAGCAGAGAAAGACCCAACCAAAAATGAGAGGTACAGGCCAATTTCCCTAATGAATATAGATGCAAAAATCTTTAGTAAGATGTTGGCAAAGAGAATAAAGAAGATCAGCAAGAAGATCATACACCCTGACCAAGTAGGACTCATCCTAGGAATGCAGCGATGATTCAGTATATGCAAATCAACAAATGGGATGCACTATATTCATTCTCAATTTTACTTTTTTTTTCTCTTTACTTTTTCAACTTTCTCCCTTAAAGGTTTTCTTTAATATTATATCAACCATAGAATATTTTCTAAGACCAATTTTGTACAGTGTTGTTCCTTTCTAAATTTATAACAATGTACCCCTAACATCAACAGTATCATTTACTGCCCTTATTTCCTCTTTCCCATTTTACAGAGCAAGGGACTTTTTTCTTTTAACTTTTCAATTAATTTGTTTAAATTCATCAACATTGCCAAAATTATGTACAACAAAAAATACACAAGTTACTGCATTCCTAAAATGACAAAGGAAAAGGAAATATTACATCTCCCACATTGTAAATCACAAGCAACACTAGCATTTCTTTGTTTTTTTTTAAATATTGTACTGGTACACTTTATATACACATCATGATCATAATCAGCATTGATAATTTGTACATAACTCAACTTAATTCTTATTTTTCCCATTCACCTACCCACCTTACAAGCCCCTGCCCTCTAAATATATAACCTTTGTTTCCTTTTTTACCATCAAATTTTTCTTTCCCTTCATTAAGACCTCATCAACATGTTGCATACAGAGATCAAAATTTTCTCACACTGACATGACAGTACTAGTCAACACCCTTCTAATATTATACAAAGCTCACAGTAAAGCTTTTCAAATGACAGGATATGAACTTGTGGTAATGAAAGTATTTGTGAAACATTTATTAAAGTGTGTTAATATTTTGAATTGTGTTTTGTATGAACTGTGTCCCAAGGGCAGAGCAAGTCTGTGGCTCCGCAGACCACCACCATTTTCTAGGCAGTTTATGTAAGTAAACTATTAAGCAACTGTTAAAAAAGGACTTTAAAGTAGCTGATGTTATTATCCAAGATCCTTTGTCAAACTGAATGTGAAAAATGCCTAAGAACTCCTAATGCAAACATAACTTTTTGAAGAATGTAAGATGTCAAATAAGATAAAAACTGACAGCTATCTGAAGCAAACATTTTAATGTCATTCTTTGCTAACTTGAAAGCAAACTTGCTTTTCATCTGGTGCTTGGTTTGTTAAATGCTGTATGTGAATCACAGCATTTTTAGTTTGCAAAGCACGTTATGTAAAGTTCTATTGTATATAGTTGCAACAAACTGCTCTCAAATTTTAGAGTTGCTTCTTACTGTTCCAAATTCTACTTTATTTTCTCTTGCCACTTAGAACTTTAAAAGAAAGATATTACTGGGCCTCATTGGCAATGATTCTAAATTCACACAGCATCTCAGGAAGGGAAGCTGAGAACACTGGACAGGTAAAGCCCCACTTCCCTCCGCTCTTGGCCTTCCAAACAACACTGACTCTTTCTCCTAGCAATCAAAACTACACATATTCCATTCCCTATAGCAAGATAAACTCTTCAGTAGCAAAACAGGTTTAACTTACATTACTTTCTTTTACTTACTCCATCCTTCTGGAATTTGCAACCTATTTCTCAAATATATATACTATCTATATAGAATGGGGAAAAGCGGGCAAAAAAATAAAAACAGAATGTAGTCATCTCTATTGTCAGCCCATCTGGACCTCAGCAAAGTGAACAATTTTCTACCTATAACATGGGAAAAAGAAGGCTGAAGCTACTGCAACCTTCTATATAGTCTTAAACTCAGCAAGAAACTGCTTTCTTCTACCAGATATACTCTAATGCTAATGTATCTGTCAGCTGAAGCTATCTAAAAAGATATTTCTCTGTTAAATCACTTTTCCGAATTCCCTGAGCAACCACGTAGCCAAATGGAAATGCTATAGTCACTAAGAAGCAGACCCTTTACTTTTAAATTTTGGAATTGCAGTTGCAGAAACTCTAGCTGTGGCTATTTACTGGTCAATCAGCAAATTTCAGTGCAGCTACTAAGTAGCAAGGTCCATTACGAGTTCCCTCTTCCCTGCTTGCCACTCTGGGCCTTGAACCTCCAGGTCCTGGCACATACTTGCTAGACAAGTACTCTGTGATTGAGCTACACTGCCAGCCCATGATTTTATTATGGAAGATAGTGTTCAGAAACTGAGAAACCAGAAATAACAATCCTAAACATTAATTTGAGCACTATAATTTTAACCCAGACAATTCAAACTAGAAAACCACAAATTCCCATCATAGGTATTATCAGCCTTTTCTACTTCAATTCATGGTTTCCATATTTACCAAGTATGTGTAGCCTATGCGTTCTTGCTGGATGCTAGGAATGGGGCCCCGAGCTACCCAGGAACCACTTCCCTTAGAAGACACACTCGGTGGCGTCTTAGATAAGGGCTAAGTTGTTGTGTCTTGTAAAGGTTTCCTTCACTTTTCAGGTACTGCTTAGAACATTCTCTCTTCACACCCTTTCCAATTCACCTGAATTAGTGACTACTGAACTTAAGGCAGGCCCGATGTCATATATTTCTTGGTGCCATTTTAGGAATATGATCAAGTAGAACATAGAATCAGATTATTTTAAACCTTGTAAGATAAATTTCTTTTTTTTTTTTTTTTTAGACAGAGTCTCGCTTTGTAGTTCAGGCTGGTCCTGAGCTCACTATGGTGCCCAGGCAAGCCTCAAACTCAGCAATCCTCCTGTCTCTGCCTCCCGAGTGCTGGGATGACAGACGTGAGCCACTATGCCTGGCTGTAAGAGAAATTTCTGACCAATAAGGGGCATTCACAGCTGGTGACAGGAAGATCAAATTAAACCATTTAACTTACACCCATGATTCCAACAAAAAGATACTGAAATTACTTACTTTTACCTTACTCAGTCCTGGCAATTAAAATAGAATAAGTGAAAATGTTACAGAGTTACAGATTACGACTAAACTTAAGTTCTTTCTTCTAATCCACTAATCATCATCTTAAGTCTTCTAGGTATGACACATTAATTGTGGGCATATCCCTATACCAAATTCCATTAAGGGATAGATTAAAACCGGTATCCTTTTATGGTAGTGACTCATAGCCTGTCCCTTTCACCATAACTTGTTGCCATTATTCTTTCTGAATTTGAGTGTTCTGACAGAATATAGGTTACCTCTATTTTTCAAATATTTAGAAAAAATCACTTTTCCAATTAATTCTGTCTATGGTTAGGAGCAATGAAGAAGTTTTTTTTTTAAACCCATAATACAGGCTTAAATTATTCTTTACATTTCTTTAAACTTATGAGCTGAGGACTCAGCACAGTAGAAAACCACCAGTTAAGAAGTTCCACTCTGGACTGGGGATGCAGCTCAGTGTTCTGCACAGAGCAGGGAACTAAAATTTTTGTTCTTTTTCTCTGCTCTTCCTGCCTTTGCCATTACCCAATCCTCAATCCCCTGTGCTTTAGAAAATAAATTCTATAAAATTCTATCAAATCACTATTGAATGCTGTTTCTCACCATTAAGGGAGACACAGTCATCACTTTTACTGGACATTAACAGTGGGTCAAAACTTAGATTGTTATGATGTGTACACTGTAGCTGTGGATTTGCTCTCAAGGCCTAAAGGGAGACCCAAAATGGGGTCATATGGTATGTTCTTTCACATCCAGCCCTGATAGCTAACACTGCAATGGGTTAGTACACTATTGTTGTAGTTGAATTTATCACATAAGAATAGTCCTGACTCAGTGGACAAGTTAGCGCCAGTGAACTTGGATCTACACCAAGGGAGAAGGGCAGCAAGAGTTCTTAACACAAGAACTCAGACTGGATCAAACTGGGCAAGAATGACTCCAGCTGGCAGAAAGAGGACCTGAAGCTGAGCTAACCTTAGTGCTGCAGGGGATGGATTACAGGAGTTACTGGGGTGTGAGCACCCAACACCAGCAATGAAGCTACTTGAGAATACATGTGCAGTGTCTCAGTGGAAAAGCTAATCTTTGTTCCATCAGACATCTTATTTATTTAAGTTTCTGTCTGTTTCTTGATTTATTTAGTAAAGCGGAGTTATGTTCTTTTATGGTTTCATGTTTCTTGAACTGTTATTCTTATAGATTTGTTCTGATTTAATAGGTGTCATCCCAGCACTTTATCTAGTTTCTTCACATCAAACCAAGATAATATTACTAATGTATTTCTTTATTCTTTTTCTGAACACATAAACTCTTCTTCCCAAGCTCTTAAATTCACAATACTGAGCTCCCTCAGCATCATCTCTTTCTTCACTAGTATAGGCCCGCAGTCCTCTGCATCCTAAGACTAGCTATGCCAGATTTTACTTAGCTTATTGTCCTCCCTACAAGAAAGTTCTGATAATCACACAGCATTCCTCAATCCTGAAGATAACGTATTTTCTCCTACATCTCACCCTTGCCTGAACAAAATATCCTCGAAAAACTCTCAGTACTGAACCTACATCTTAGCTCAAAGTAGTTCAACAAAATCAGACCCCAGTTCAGTATTTCCACCTCATTTACCACTATGCTTCCCTTCCAACTTCCCCATAGTGTCCCACAATACTCACGTAGACCCCTCCCGTTCTCTGCAAACCACCTCATCTACCTCACAGCAGAACAACCACAAATAATAAGCTGTCACAGTGAGCACAGAGAGCAGACAAAGGGGGAAGAGTAACAGAAAGAATTATTATATGAAAGTGTTATTAGATTGAATGTGTGGATGGCATTATAATTAGAAACATTACTTTCTGTAAAACAGGGACAGAGTTGAAATCAGTTAAAGTAAATAGCATAAGAAATAAATACTAACACTGGACATACAAAGCTGAAAATAATTCATGGGGAGGCAACATCCTAATATAAATCTTCGCGTAGGGCCAGAGATTTAGCTCAGTGGTTCTGGCGCCTGCCTAGCAAGTGCAAGTTCCCTGGTTCGATCCCCAGTAACCACATACAACAATACTGAGCGTGGTGGCTCACGCCTGTGATCCCAGCACTCGGGAGGCAGAGGCAGGAGGATTGCTGAGTTCAAGGCTTGCCTGGGCTGCACAGTGAGCTCAGGGCCAGCCTGAACTACAAAACAAGACCCTCTCTCAAAAAAAAAAAATCATCATATAAACCACAAACTCTCTTTGCTTTTCTAGTTTCTAACCTGCAATAATCCTCTCCAAAAAGGGAGGAGAAATAAAGAGGGAACCATACATAATTTATATATAGTTATATAAAAATTATATATGGGGGGCCGGAGGATTAGCTCAGAGGTTCCGGCACCTGCCTCGCAAGCGCAAGGTCCTGAGTTCGATCCCCGGAAACCACATACAATGCTGGGCGTGGAGATTCCCGCCCACCAGCCATCAATACCACATACCACAGTGCTGGGTGTGGTGGCTCATGCCTGTAATCCCAACACTCGGGAGGCAGACAAGCGGATTGCTGAGTTCCAGGCTTGCCTGGGCTACAGAGTGAGCTCAGAGCCAGCCTGAACTACAAAGCGAGACCCTGTCTCAAAAAAAAAAAAAAAATTATATATGGGGAAAGATCTCGGAAACCCCACCCCATGATCTCCCCAAGGCAGAGCAAGGGGCCAAAAGGGAGAAGAAATCAAATATTGGGCAGGAGAAATCTATGAAAATTTCATAGAAGGGATAAGAAAACAGAAGAGTGCAAAGATGAAGCAAAAGTTCACAGCAATTACATTCAATATACCCATAAGGAATTTTGGGAAATACATAAAAAACTGGACAAGCTAATCAAAACAGTTCTAAATTTCAATGATGCGAAATTCTTTAAAAAGTCAGATAGAAATACCTAAAATCAAAAACAGTATTGAAAAAAATGAGAATTAATTTGTGTCATACTGGTACAAATTCCCAATATCGAGTGTGATCATTATATGATGTGTATATACAATGTACCAATAAAGATAAAAATGTTTTAAAATAAATAAATAAAACCTTTTTTAAAAGCCCCAATATTGGATTTATACATTGAAGAAACGACCAGTGTGAAGACAGTGTCTAATACTGAGGATAAAACAGTGAATTTCAATACAGAGCTCAAAATTGTCAAAAAGAAAATAAGAAAACAAAAGACTATACAGCAGTTACTACATGATAACATGAAGACAAATTTAAGGCTAATCAGAGTTAGAGAAAATCTAGAAGACAGCAGAGAGATTCACCAAGATGCTTATAGAAATTATGGAAGAAAATTTCCCTGTTATAAGAAAAGAGTTTATAATAAATGTAAATGATGAGGAGGAAAAAGAAAATTTGGTATCTATCCATAATGGAATACTAGTCAGCTATAAAGAATGACAAATTTGAGAGATTTGTAGGAAAACTGACAATTTGGAAAACATAATGTTGAGTGAAATATCAGACACACAATCTTAAATACAGTACGGTGGGGCTGGGGATGTAGCTGGGTGGTGCAGCCACCTGCATGGAAAGTACAAGGTCCTGAGTTTGATCCCTAGTTACACACACACACACACGCACACACACACACACACACACACACGCACGCACAAATACAGTATGGTATGTCACATTTGAGTGAGGTAAATTACAAAGAAAATGATAAATGATGGGCAGAAAGGAAAAAAAGGATGAGTTTCTGTAATAGTAAAATAGTTCAAGGGAACAAGGGTGATGAGAAAGAGGGCAGGGGAAATAAGAAAAATAGAGATATGCCATATAGAGGGACCTGAAACCTCAATTAATGTAAACAATATATGCCATAACATGAGTTAAAACAAATAATATCAGTAAGTACAAAAAAGGTTATAGAGGAACCAGATGAGGAAGAGGAAGGGGATAGGGTATTTTTTAAATGAAGCTATAATATGTAGGTGTGACCATTCCCAAAATGATTGTAAATGGCATGAATTGCAAACATGTACCAATAAAATTTTAAAAATTATTTTTAAAAGAAAGTACCCAGCATAAAGAAATGATCAAACTTTCAGAGTATGGATCTGCTTTTTAGGCTGAGTGGTCACTGGTTATCATGCACATGAACCAAAGCATCACAGTGGACTTCATGAATATATACAAATATGTGCTGGCAAAAAAAAATTACTAAAATACACAAGCAACATCTACATAAAAAGGTGTCATTCCCATCCTAAGCTGGTGTGATAGTATACACTTGTAATCTAAACTGCTTGGGAGGCTGAGGTTGGGGGATTCTGTCAACTCTGGAGTTAGAGGGCAGCCTGGGAAACACAGTGAGATACTACTGAAAACAAAATCCGAGTCAACAACTCAGTGTCAGATGGCCTCATCAGAGAACAAGTTCTCAGGCTTCTGCAAGGGAGCCAGAAAGAGGCTCCAGTCAGTATTAACATTTCTAAAGATTAGCATGTAACAGAGGAATGTTCTAAATATGTAAGAGTCTCTAAAAAGAGTTTCTGCTCCGGCTGGAAAAAGACCTTAGCAAGCAATATCTTAGAGTGAAATCCAGGTGAGTAGGATCCATGAGTTAAGAATTTCAAAATGAGGGCCAGGGATTTAGCTCAAGTGGTACCACATGTACCTTTACACTGAGCTATCTTCCCAGCCCATTTTTTAATTGAATTCTTTATTGGTACATTTTATATACACATCATGATCACACTCAATATTGAGAATTTGTACCAGTATATGACATGAGTTGATTTTCACTTTTCCCATTCACTTACCCACCCTACAACTCCCTCTATATACATATGCTTTGCTTCCTTTTTTAACATCGCATTTTTTTCTTTCTCCTCATTACTTACTCCTAACCTTTTCCCTTGAATAACTTGTATTTCACCATATCTATCATACATTCAAGAACTCATTTACATCTTCAGATCCTCATACCAGAAAAAAGAGATGGTATTTACATATCTGTGACTATTTCACTTATGAGTATGTCCTTGAGGATGTCCATTTGAGTATAAATGACTCAAATTTGTTGTTCTTTATGGCAGAATAATATGCCATTTTGCTTTAAAAAAAAAACACATCTTTATCCAGTCTCCAGTTGGTGGGCATTTGGGTTGTTTCCAAGATTTAGCTATTACAAACGGAGCTGTTGTGAACATGGGTGCACATATATAGCTATGATATGACTCATTTAATTCTTTGGTGTTCCTAGAAAAGGAATAGCAGAGTCAAATGTGACCTCTAATCCTAGTTTTTTGAGGAATCTCTACACTGATTCCACAGTGGTTGCATGATTCTACATTTCCACCAACAGTAGAGAAGGGTTCCTTTCTCCCTGAAGCCTGGCCAGCTTTGTTGCTGGTTAATTTCACAATAGCAGCCATTCTTTGTGGAGTGAGATGGAATCTCAGTGTTGTTTTCATCTGCATCTCTCTAATGACTAGTGATGTTGAGCATTTCTTTAAATGTTTCTTGGCTGCTTTTGCTTCTCTCCTGGTACCATGACTACCTTGCAAGCACAAGGGCCCAAGTTTGATCCCTGGTACTGAAAAAAGAAAAAAAAAAGAATTTCAAAATGAGCCTGTGTCTCTTCTTTAACAGCAAAGCCAAGCTACGGAAGAGCCAGACAGGCCATGCCCAGAGACCAGCATGAATTTTTATAAGCTGTTGGCAAGTCTGGAGTCTATTTGATCCACTGAAAAGTATGCATTTCACATTGGAATGTCATTACCCTTGAAAGGTCAGACTCTGAGAGTTCATAAGCAAATTAAAAACTACTTTTTCAAATTCCCAATGTAAATTTCAAGCTTCTGATTGCTCCACATTTCATCTTGCTTCCCTTTCTCAAAGGCTCCAATAGATAGAACTTACAGCTAATATCATCAGTAATGGAGATTTAATTCGTTTGCAATACTCAAAGGATTTAAATTCTAATATGCTCATCTGGGCAAAAGGAAAAAAAAATTATACCTCTTAGTAGACTGTATTTTCCTTTTCAGATTAGGATGAATCCTCTGGAATCCATAAAATTATAGGAATTTTTTCCCATAGCTTGCTGTGAGCTGAATGTTCATGTCTCCCTCACAACCCCCAGTGTGAGCCCCTGGGAGGCAATTAGTATCAACAAGGTCTTCAAGGTAGAGCCACTATGACTAGGTCAGAGCCCTCAGCAGAAGGGAAGACACCACAGGCCCCCTGGCTCAACCCACCAGAAGAGGATACAGCATGGAAGTGGCTGCGAACCAGAAAATAAGCCTTTACCACACCCTGAATCTGCCAGGATTTAGGTTTAGATCCCCTTTGAAACTGTGAGAGATAAATGTTGGCCATTTTTAAGTTATACAGTCTAATGTATTTTGTGATA
The DNA here is from genome assembly GCA_004025085.1 of Thryonomys swinderianus. Lineage (NCBI taxonomy): Eukaryota > Metazoa > Chordata > Mammalia > Rodentia > Thryonomyidae > Thryonomys > Thryonomys swinderianus. The sequence goes on from PVIC010018048.1 coordinate 25,045, forward strand.
GAGGCCCATAATAACGTATAGGTAGGTATGAGAGACTTCAAAACACAAAGCAAATTTTTTAAAACACCCTTTTAACCCATTTCAAACTCCTAGTAATAAATTCAGTAGGTATAAGGTTAACATTTCATTGCCCAGAGAGCACTGCAAGAACCTAAGGTGGGTGGAAACAATTCTAAATATCATCTCATTTTCTTTTTCTTTCTTTCTTTCTTTCTTTCTTTCTTTCTTTCTTTCTTTCTTTCTTTCTTTCTTTCTTTCTTTCTTTCTTTCTTTCTTTCTCTGTTTTTCTCTCTGGCTCATCTATAGCTTGGCTCAAGTACTAGACACTGATTTAACTTTTTGCTTTTTCAACTGAGGACTAGATCAGTGAAAGCAATTGATTAACATTTTCCTCACCAAAAACACACATTTGGAAATGTTTGGCCCCTTTTCCCCACTTACTCAGAGAAAAAATAAAACCAAAATTCTCACTTCATTATCTTTTTCCTCCAGAGTAGCTAAAAGCAGCCAGGGATGCCAGAAAAATAACTCTTAATGTAATATAACAGTTAAATAAGAAACAAACTCCATGAATCCAGAAAGGAGTTTTGACAGCTTTTGTTGATTAAAACGAAGCTTATCAAACTACAAATAGAAAGAAACTTCCTTAGTCTGATCATGGGAAACCATAGGAAATCTATGAAAACTAGATAGATTTTGTTTACAATGAGGAACAAGACAAGGACGTCTGCTCTTGTACGGGAGACTGTAGTCAAAGCAAATGGGAAAAATAATCAAGCATCCAGGTTGGAAAGAGAGAAATAAAAGGACAGGTTTAGGTGAGAGGAATTATTATATAGAAAACCTCAAGAAATCCTTCCCCAAATTTAGATATAATAATTGCACTTAAATGCAAGGCTTGGTGGCTCAAGCCTGTAATCCCAGCAGTCAGGAGGCAGAGGCAGGAGGACTGCTGAGTTTGAGGCTTGCCTGAGCTACATAGAGAGCTCAGGGCCAGCCTGAACTACAAAGCGAGATCCTATCTCAAAAAAAAAAAATAATTGCACTTAACACAACTGCAAGATACATGACCAAAGTAAAAAATACCCGTTATAATTTTATATAAAAGTAAGTAAAATTCTAAAGATAATTTTAAAATTCATTATGAAAACTACAAAAAATAAGGTACTTGGAAATATACTTTAGCAAGTATATTATATTTACATTGAGCTACAAAAAATACTGAGATCAATTAAAAATGAAATAAAAGGGAAAGAGCCCATTTTATAGATTAAAAGACAATACTGTTGGCATCAAATTGCTGTATAGATTCAACATAATGCTTAAAAAGTAACAAGTGGTCTTTTTAAAAATTTTTTAAAAACTTTTAGACAGGGTCTTGCTTTGTAGTTCAGGCTGGCCCTGAGCTCACTATGTAGCCCAGGCAAGCCTCGAACTCAGCAATCCTCCTGCCTCTGCCTCCTGAGCGCTGGGATTACAGGTGTGAGCCACCACACCCGGCACTGTGGTATGTGGTACTGATTGCTGGTGGGCGAGAGCCACCACGCCCAGCATTGTATGTGTTTACCGCAATCAAATTCAGGACTTTGCGCTTGCGAGGCCAGTGCCAGAACCACTGAGCTAAATCTCCGGCCCCAACTAGTCATTTTTTAACAAAAATTTTCAACCTGTTTCTAAAATCGATAAATAAATGCAAAGGAACATGTATTAGTCAACATTATTTTGATAAATAAAAAAATTGAAAAATACATCTTCAGTTTCATAATTTACTACAAATTTGCATAATCAAGACTATATTAATGGCATATAGAAAGACATAGAGATCAATGAAATAGAACTTACAGTACAAGCAAAAAGGCATTTATATGTAGTCATTTAATTTTTTTCAAACCAGGTGCCAAGACTATTCCATGCATTAAAGAATAGTTTGTTCAAAGAGTGGTACTGAGACAACTACCTATCCCTGTGGGAAAAATGAGTTTGGATTTCTCTCTTATACTCAATGAACATTAGCTCAAAACTGGTCCATAATCCAAACACAAGACTATAAATCTAAGAAAAAAATATGGAGATAAATCTTTACAAACCTTGAATTAGACAATGTTTTCTTAGACATGATATTAAAATTTAAGCAATAAAAAGAGACAAAGGGATGAACTTTATTAAAAAAAATTTAAATGTCATAAAGGTACAAAAGAAAAAAGATAACTCATAATAAAAGAAATATTGGTAAGCCATATATTTGATTATGATCTAATATTCCAAATATATAAATACATTAAAAACTCAATAATAAAAGTGTAAATACACCAATTTTAAAATGGATCAAGTAATTGAATATTTTGCTGAGGATATGCAGATGATCAACTTGTATAGAGAAAGATACTTAACAGTATTATTCCCTACAGAAATAATACTCAAAACTACAACAAGATTGAAATGTACCTCCACTAGTAAGGCTAATATGTAAAAGACAGACAATGACAAGTTACATGAGAATGTGAAGAAATTAGAACATTTCTTATGGGAATGCAAAATTATGGTGGCTGTTTTGGAATAAAGTCTGACAGTTCTTCACAGTAAAAGCACAGATTTACTAGACGAAATACCAATTCTGTCCCCTATACACTCAAAAGAAATGAAACCGTTTGTCTACACTACACAAATACTGGTACATGAATTATAATAGCTGCATCATTCACAATAGAGAAAAATAGAAACAACAAAAATGTATATAGACTAATTGATAAAACAAAAGGTAAAATATCTAGAAAATGAAATATTACTTGTTAATAAAAAATAATAAACTGACCAGATACAGTAGAGCATATCTGTAATTTCAGGTACTCAGGGAGCTGAGACAGGAAGATCTCAAGCTGGAGGCCAGCCTGAGCAACTTGGGAAGACTGTCACAAGAATAACAAACAGGGATAGGGATGCAGTTCAGTAATAAAAGTACTTGCTTAACAAGAAAGAAGCTATAGATTCGTCTCAGTATCAAAACAAAAATGAGGTGTTGAGGTATGCTTCAAGATCAATAAACCATAAAAATATTATGGTAAATGAAAGATACAAGCCATAAAGCGGCATACACACTGTACTATATTGTATTTCTCACATGGCAAAATGCGTAAGTGCATAGAGTCCAAGTGTACATTAGATTTGCTAGAAGCTGGGAGTGTAGGGAAGTGGAAATTCTCTATGGGAAAATGATAATGTTCTGAAATTGAGATGATAATGCACATCTCTATGAATGTACTAAAACCAGTAAATTATGCATACTATTTTAAATTTTTTATTGGTACATGTCGGCTATATATAATGATTATATTCATCAAGGGGAGTTTGTACATGTACATAACACAACTTAATTGCTTTCGCTTCCCCAAACTCCCTTCCCCATCTCTCCATCTCTTGGTCACTTTCCCATTTGCAAATGACCTATCTCTTTGTTCCCTATTGTCTATGCTTTATTTTGATTTTTAAATTATTTATGTGTTGGGTTTTTCATATGAAAGAAACCTTGTGATAGTGAGGTTTTTCAGGCTGATTTATTTAATTTAATATTATGGTCTCACATTGTATCACTTGCTGGTTATGATGGCACATGTCTGGAATCCCAGCACTGAGGAGGCTGAGCTAAGAGGACTGTTGCAAGTTCAAGGTCAGCCTAGGCTACCTAATGAACTGTATAGCCAATCTGAACTATATAGCAAGACCCTGTCTCAAAAAAAGATGCATCAATTATCCTATAAAATACTCATTTGTATTTCTTTATTAAATTGACTTTATTGGTACATTTTATACACACATTATGATCACATTCAATATTGACAATTTGTACCTGTACATGACACATATTAATTTTCATTTTTTCCCATTTCCCTGCCCTCCCTACAACCCCCATCCTGATACATAAACTTTGTTTCCTTTTTTTTTTTTTTTACTGGCAATTTTTTTCTTTTGCTTCTTTTCTTTCTCCTGCCTGCCCTTTCCCTTTTTCTTTTGTATGGTTTCTTCGTATTTCACATTTCCTATCATACATTTTGCCATTCACTTACACCTTCATTTTTTCATACTAGGGAAAAGATATGGTATTTACACATCTGTGTCCTATTTATTTCACTTATGAGTATATCCTCAAGGTATATCCATTTTAGGATACGTGATCCAAATTTATCATTCTTTGTAGCTGAGTAATACTCCATTATATGAAAAAAGATCACACAAACCCTGGGAATCTAATAGAAGCTAGGCCTACATCCATGATATCTTTCGCCATCATCTTGTGCAGTCTGCCTGACTTTCTGTTGGAGCAGAAACTTGACATCAGAGGTGTCTCCACAACCACACCACCCTGAACATGCCTGATCTCATCTGGTCTTGGGAGATAACCAAAGTCAGAGCTGCTCAGTATGTGCATGCAAGACTGCCTGGGAGAGACATACTGTCCCTCCAGGCAGTTGGGGATTCATGACTGTCCCACTTGATCCATAGATCACAAAATAGCTATTCTAAGTCCCAATGACTCCTGGATTGGAAATAGCCAATCAGTAGCCACTTCCGTTTTTATAGTCTTTGCAAATGGAGCCTACCATAGATGTGCTTAGGGCTGGAAGCATGCATCCTTGATTATGAATAGCAGTCCATTAACAGGTCCATAGTGTGACCATTTCAAAATCAAAGTTTTCTTATGTGGCAACACTATTGGTTCTCTGGCTATATCTTCTGTACCAAAACTGATACCTGGAGAACAGGATACAAGTAAGGCAGACAGACTACATGACTCTTCCTTCTCTAGGCCTATGGGACTGTAGACATCAAAGCTGAAATGGCTTTTGGAGACAACCTAGAGTTTATGAGATAATTATGATCAGCAGATTGAGAGCTATACATATAAAGTGATGTATAATATTAGCTCTCAAGTGCCATCCTTCACTAAGAGGAGCAACTATAATGTGGAACATGCATTTATCTCAAGTTTTGATTGATGGCAACAAGAGAGAATCTTACCCTTCTCCTGATAGTAGGAGTTATAATCCTGGCTTGCAGTCTCAGGGAGCTCAGTTCCACTATCTCTGGTTGAACAAAGTAGTACCTGTTGTCAGACATAAACCGTGCATGCTTCCAGCAAGGAAAAAATCCCTTTCACAACCAGTACAAATTGCCGTTTTTCCAACTGGTGAGGTATTTGCATGGGTGAAACCTATTAATCTTTTGGGTATAATTATTACATTTTCTAATTACATTAATGTGGGTCTTTTTCCTTTTTGATAAGATTGGCTGTTTGTTATTTATTCTTTCAAGGAACTAGCTCTTCCATTCATTGATTCTTTGTATTTCTTTAGTCTCAATTTCATTAATCTCCACTCTGATCCTTAAAATTCCCTTTCTTAAACTTATTTTAGATTTGGCTTGTCCTTGTTTTTCTAGGACTGTGAAGTGATTCATTAGGCTATTTATTTGGGCTCACTCTTTCTGATGTGGGCATTCAGAGCTACAAACTTCTCTCTTAGGATTGCCTTCACTGTATCCCATAGGTAGTCATGTGTGCTATTGGCATTATCCTTTGATTCCAGGAACTGTCTAATTTTTTCTCTCATCTCTTCTGTGAGTCATGGGTTATTCACAAGTATACCGTTTGACTTCCATGTGTCTACATAATTTCTAGTTTCATTACAACCCTTTTGTATTTATTTAAAATATTGTGGTAGTATATTTTAGAGAAAATTCTGTGTGCTTCTGAGAAGAAAGTGTATTTGTTGTTTAGGGATGGAATACTTGGAGAACTTTCGCGTTCATTTATTTGAAAGTTTCGTACACTGAAATTTCTTAGATTTTTAAAAATGTAATTGTCCTGTTTGTGACAGTGGTGTATTGTAATCCCCACAATAATTGTGTTGATGTTGATCTGTTCTTTAGTAGTTTGTTTAATAAAGATGGTTGGGATAATATTTGGTGCATATATGCTTAGAGTTTTTTTTGAGACAGGGTCTCACTTTATAGTTCAGGCTGGCTCTGAGCTCACTATGTAGCCCAGGCAAGCCTCAGACTCAGCAATCCTCCTGTCTCTGCCTCTCAAGTGCTGGGATTACAGGTGTAACCACCACGCCCGGCACTGCGGTCTGTGGTATTGATTGCTGGTGCGCGTGAGTCACCACGCCCAGCATTGTATGTGGTTACTGGGATCAAACTCAGGGCCTTGAGCTTGTGAGGCAGGCGCTGGAACCACTGAGCTAACCCTCCAGCCCCCTTGTCACTTGTTTTAGAGCCAGTTTGAGGGACTGTGGGTTTGCCATGCCTCAGGCCTAAAATGGGTTTCTAGCTCATGTGTGTCATACCAGGGGTGGCTGAGCAGCGTTTCTAAGTAGGTCTTGACTTCTTGGTCAGTGTAATGAATCCTGCCCCCTTACCTTTCTGAGACGGGGTCTTCCCATGTGGTTGAAGCTGGCCTTGAGCTCATGCAAATAATTCTGCCACAGCCTTCCAAGTGCTGGCAACTACAGGTGTATGTTACTATCCCCAGCTGAATCTTGGCCTTTTTTATTTTTAATTTTATTTTTTTGAGACAGGGTCTCACTTTGTAGTTCAGGCTGGTCCTGAGCTCACTGTGTAGCCCAGGCAAGCCTCGAACTCAGCAAACCTCCTGCCTCTGCCTCCCGAGTGCTGGGATTACAGGCGTGAGCCACCACGCCCGGCATATGTTTATAGTTTTTATCTCATCCTGTTGAATTGTTTTCAGAACTAATATAAAGTGAACTTCTCTCCTCTTTTGATCAGTTTTGGACTGCAGTCCACTTAGTTGGAAAACAGGATAACTACTCCTGCTTGTTTTTAGGTTCCTGATGCATGGAATATTGTTTTTCATATATATATATATATATATATATATATATATATATATATATATATATTTTTTTTTTTTTTTTTTTTTTTTTTTTTTTTTTTTTTTTTTTTTTTTTTTTTTTTTT